>PVJA010002786.1:70242-85480 GCA_004027025.1 Myocastor coypus | reverse complement strand
CACTCATTTTTATGGCCGGCTCAGCCCGCCCCAAGTGCAGGGCTGGAGCAGCATGTGGTGCCGGGAATCGAACTGCGGTCCCTGAAGCGGCCCAAGCTTTCCCAAGCAGGTGCTTTAGCCCACTGAGCCATCCCACCAGGCCCCTTAAAGAGTTTTTATTTCTTTTTTTTTTTTTTTTAAACTTGGGCTTTTTTTTTTTTAGAATTTTTAATTTTATTTATTTATTTTTTGTTGTTGCAGAACCTTTGTTTGTTTATTCACTCATTTTTATGGCTGGCTCCACCCACCCCGAGGGCAGGGCTCGCGCAGTATGTAGTGCCTGGGATGGAACTGCGGTCCCTGAAGCTGCCCAAGCTTTCCCAAGCAGGTGCTTTAGACCACTGAGCCATCCCGCTGGGCCCCTAAATATTTTTAAATTTTATTAATTTTAATGAGAGAAATGACAAGGAGATAGTTGCAAATCACGTTAGGACAGCTACATTAATTAGTGCAATGCATATTGCTATCTTCATAGTAGTTGTTCAGAGTGCAAGATGCAGACATGATAACATTTCCAAAAACTATTAGTACAAATATTTCTTCTCATTGACCTAAGAGAAAGTAGCTGCATGTATAGTCCAATAGTCCATAATAGTAGTAGGTTATCAGTGGAACTGGCAATGTTGGAAGCTGTTGACTTGAGCCTTTTACAGCTCAGCATATTAATATGGCTTTACTTTTTATACCTCATGGTTAAACTTCTCTGCTGGATGATTAAGACCAAGTTAAAGCAAGACCTATATAGCAAAAAATGTAACTTTTGCATCTGACAAGATCAGTCAAATTCCCTAAGGATTTACCCTGAACTCATCTATAGCACCTTGTAGATTTTTTGTCAGTGTCAGCCATCTGGATGCATCATGGTCATTGTTTGACCGATTTGCTCTCTGTGAAAGCCAGATAGAGGGGCCGGCGGGATGGCTCAGTGGTCTAAAGCACCTACTTAGGAAAGCTTAGGCGGCTGCAGGGACTGCGGTTCGATCCCCGGCACCACATGCTGCGCCGGCCCTGCCCTCGGGGGGGACTGAGCTGGCCATAAAAATAAATAAATAAAAGTTCTGAAACAAGAAAAATAAAATAAAATAAAATAAAATAAAATAAAATAAAAAATTAAAAAAAAAAAAAAAAAGAAAGCCAGATAGAATGTTTTCTCCCTAGGCGACTCTTCTTAGGCACAGTATACATCATCGATTACTTTCCTATGTGGCCCCATAATCTCTTTGATCAGAAAATTTAGGACACCACTGAATTATAGGATGTCACAGCACAGGTTCTCTTATGTCTTGAGTCCTCACTGACCTAGAGGGGCTAAGGCCAAAATCATCATATCATACTGACGTTTGTGCATCCATGTTTATAGCAGCACAATTTATTATTTTTTTTTTTAGAATTTTTAATTTTATTTATTTTTTTCTTGCTTCAGAACCTTTATTTGTTTATTCACTCATTTTTATGGCCGGCTCAGCCCTCCCAGAGGGCAGGGCTGGCGCAGCATGTGGTGCCGGGAATCAAACCGCGGTCCCTGAAGCCACCCAAGCTTTCCCAAGCAGGTGCTTTAGACCACTGAGCCATCCCGCCGGACCCAGCAGTACAATTTATAATAGCAAATCTTTGAAACAACCAAGATGCCTATCACTTGAAGAATGGTTGAAAAAAAATGTGTTTTTATACAATCGAATGTTACTCAGCTATAAAGAATGATAAGCTCGAAGCCTTCATATATAAGTGGATGTATCTTGAGCATATATTCATAAGTGAAATAACCAGGCCAACATGTGTAAATATTTTATAGTCTCCCTAGTGTAAGAACTCAAAAGAAGAAATAGAAATGGGGAGGCATAACACAGCTAAATGAAAATTGAGAATTTAAGGATTAAACAATGAAGAGACAGCAAGCAGAAAAGCTAGGAAGCATGGCAGGGGCAAAGTCATGCACTTACATACACAGGATGATTTAGATAATAGTGATAAGAATCTCCAACAGGTTTTTTTTTTTTATTTAATTGGTAAGTTCAACAGGTTTTTGAAACTAGCAGTTAATTGGTAGAATTCTCACACTGACTATATATGCTATTATCTATGAAGTAAGCAACTACACTGAGGATTGCAATGTGTCATACTGAAACTATGCTTGGAATGCCTGTCATTCTGGTCTTTTAGATGCATGCTGCTTCTGATATCATAGCAATTATTGTTATACTCTCTCTCAAATAAATATTTGTTGAAAAAAGGTAATAAAAGAGAATAAGAGACCCGGAAAAAATGTCATAGGATTGACCTGCTACAATTAAATATTTAAAAAGGCATCTTGTAAATTTAAAAGAGAACATTTTATCTGCCTTGTACAAGTTTTTGTGAGCAAGGTTAATGGCACAGGTTTTTCTGCTTTAAAACAGACACTTCTTATTTCTTAGGCATTTCAAACTGGTAGTATGCAATTTAAAATGGAACCATTATCATTCCATAGCAAATATTTACATACCTGGTTCTGAGAAGATGTGCTCAATTTGCTTTCTTGGTGCTGAAGCTAGACAAAATTTGAAAATAAATCAGAAAAATTATTTATGTAAAACATTTTAGAGTTAGATTATTTTGTAGATTTCTCTTTAACCTATTTGAGTCTGAGTTTCCACCTTCAATACGAACCTCATAAAATTTAGTAGGAAATGTGTCAGTCGTAACATCAATAATTTCAGAATCTACTTTTATTATCTAAAGTGTATTCATGGGTGAGAAATAGCAAACTGTTCCCTTTGTTAAATGGTAGAGTGGGAGACAATTGTGATGAACTACCTGTAGACTTCCATAAGAGGTAGTATTTAATTTAAGTGTGATAATGTTGAGAAGAAAAGAAATACAGAGCCAGGTGTGGTGGCACATGCCTGTGATCTCAGCACTCGGGAGGCTGAGGCAGGAGGATCGATGGAGTTCAAGACCAGCCTGGGCTACAAAAGTGAGCTCAAGGCCAGCCTGAACTGCATAACGAGACCCTGTCTCAAAAAGACAAAAAAAAAAAAAAAAAAAAAAAAAAAAAAAAAAAAAAAAAAAAAGAAAGAAAGGAAATACACAGACTCAAGACCCCACTCAAACTCTAACCTATCAAAGGTCGTGGGGCTATTAATTTTCCAGTTTTATTCTTCACCCGTTGTTTGCTTCTGAATGTATACTGTATTTTGTTTGATCTTTTACAATGGTTTCACTGGATTCTTTGTCTGTAAAGTTTCTAGAACAGCTATTGCTTTAAGTTTCCAACCAGTGAGTCTACATGTTACATTTCTTTCAACATTATCTCCATGTTCTTTTTTATATCCTGACACCTTCTTAATGCTGTAGCCACAGATTTTTTTTTTCAGAACTGGGGATTGAACTCAGACCCTTGTATTTTCTAGGCAAGCACTTATTCTACTGAGCTATCTCCCCAGCCCTCAGCCACAGAAATTTCTTGAATTTACTTAATGCAAAAAAACTGTATTCCATTGTGTCATGTGGTCAAGAACACTCATATTTTGTCATTCTTTGGCAGTTATGTATAGATATCTGTCTTCTTTTTTATTGTAGCAGAGTCTGAGGTCTTTGGTCAGAGTCTGAGGTCAGCCATGACCAATGTATCTTACTAGTCCATTTCTTTATGCTGCAGGGCTCTCTTGGCAAAAATGAATAGTACAATGCCTATCTTAGGTTCCTGTGAGAATAAATTAATTATGCATTAGAACACTAATTGCCTATGCAACCTGGCGATTATTTGTACAATTGATGGCCTGCAGCACCATGGATGTCTCCTTTAAATGCTTTCCAGTTTGACACCATCATGTTGACATCACTCGAAAGTGAGTGAGATCATTTAATTAGACCCAGAAGCCCAATAGCTAGATTGAACCCCTTAGCCTCATTTCCACGTTTTTTGCTCTCCTTGGAATCTACTGTTGCCATATTCTTAATAGTTCTTCTAGCTTCTGATCCTATAACCACTCACAAGTCTCCTCTCGGGTTTATTTTATAGCTGGAGTATCTTCCCTAAGCATCTCCTGCAAAAGAATCTCTCACTTTCTACTCTCAACCAAGTCTTTTAAAGTCATCTTCTTCTCAAAAGAAAAATATTGAGGGGGCCTCCTGTCTGCCCATATCTCAGTATCCAGCTTGGCTCACAGCTATCACTTCTCAGGGACTTGAGATGTGTCAGAACTATGAACTTGTACATCTATCTTGCCTTCCAGTTCTACATGTGGCACCAGTTTTGGCCCAGGAGCAGGTGATGGGGTCCCAGGAATCGTGGTAAACACCTGTAATTCTAGCGTTGGGGAAGGTTAAAAAATACCAGGATCACTATGAGTTTGAGCTGCCTAGTTAGACCCTGTATCAAATACATAAATAGGAAAAAACTCAAAAAACTTGTTTAATGTTTAGGAAAGCCCTATGGGGCAAATGTTATTGGCTTCCTTTTTAAATTAAGAGATAGAAATCCTATAAAGCAATTTGCCCAGTGTATGCAGGCAGCACAGACCCAGTACAGGTCTACACCCACTCCACTGACCCTGAGGCCCTCTTCCCATGACACGAGTAGATCTTTTCGACCCAGTACTTGATGGCCACGTCCATCTTTCTGTGCTATTTTAGTCTAATTTCTTTAACTCATAGTATTATTTCTGTGAGAAATTCTAGAAGTGAGAGCTCCACAACAGTGGGTATCACATCTACTTAGCTTGCATTTCCGAGTGTTTGTCATAGTTTCCTCCTGGTGATTGGTCAGACACTTCATGTGTACAAACGAAAACAGACCTGTTGACCCTACAGGGAAGTGAAAGGCTGACGTCACAGCAACTTCTCCAGTTCTCTTTGTAGGAGTGAACTGACCTATACCTGTACAAAACAGAAATTGAGAAAGGGACTAAGGATTGGAAATGAGGTAAGGAAGACTTGGTCTCTACGTTGTACAATGGAAATACATGCCTCAAAAGGGAGTAGGAGGGCTTTCTCAGATCTGAGAGGCAGGGTCACCTGGACTCCTCAGTTGGAAGCACAGGTTCATGGAGAACTCATAGAGGACTGTTCACATCTTTGATGCCTCTGGTCTGGGTACTCCAGAGTAGAGTACCACCACCGAGTACCCTATGTCAAATGCCAGCTAGACAGTTTGTTCCCTAATTATGGAGTCAGGAGTCATTGCTCTGAATCTTCCTGAAATGTTGTATCTTCTCTCGTGAATCTCAGTTTAAAACTCTTCCTCTTCCTTGGAACATTCTACATTTTAAAATGTTAATGGCAATTTATGGAAGTCCATATGTTTCTTCCAATACTCTATTATATTATCCCCCTTAGAGAATGATAAGCTTTGCTAGTTTATTGCTTGTGAGTATGCCATAGGTAATTAAATGTAGGTATTAAAATCACCAAAGTTGGGCCAGGGAAATAGCTCAGTAGAAAAAGCTCTTGCCTAGCAAGCACAGAGTCCCGAGTTCAATCCCAATACCACAAAAAATAAAATAAATAAAAGAAAAGAAAAGAAAAGAAAAGAAAAAGCATCTTTCATCTGAATGGAGAAAGACAAATAGTTTACTTTGGTAAAGTGCCTTGGTTTAGGTTATGACTATTCCAAGTGTCTGCTCAGACCACTGTCATGCTGACCAGTCGATTCTTATATTGAATAAATTTCATAAAATTGTCACTTTTATAATTCCTGTTATATTATTTTATAAAAGTTAAGAAAAGTATGCAATTTTAATCATCCTGCATTTAAATAACTGGACTGGCAATTACTTAAATTAAAGTGGGACAAATTAAAGATAGTACAAAAATGTTGTGTCTGAATTGTTCTTCACTACCCAGGTATAATGATTTTTTTAGATAATAGAAAAATAAATACTTTCAGACACTAAACTAATGATAGGGATTTTGAGCTTCAGCAAATATTAAGAGTAAAATTATGGTAACAAATATTGTCTTAAAATAGATTAAAATACAAAAAAATATAAAAACTATAAAAAGAAACAAGTCATGAAGAGAAATCATCTACGTCTCTTAGTGAATGCTGAAGCTAAGCTGTACCTACTCCTGTAGAGCGGAACGTGGGCGGCCCACTGCAGTCCTTCAAGGCATCCAGCCAGCAGAAGTATCACCTTTCTACCAAAAACAGCTAGTGAGACTCAGTGCTGAAAAGAGTCAGGAAGTGGGACAGGCCCGAAGCTCTGAGTACACCTGCGACAAAAACTTGAGGTCAGCCTAAGGATCAGCTACTTGGGAATAAGGCTAGAGAAGGCTTTCGAAGTGTTCCACTTTGTGTCTTCCCCTCTGCTATGGTTTCTCCCTCAAATCCTCCTGTTTTATATATTTCATTTCAGTATAACTCATTTACATGTAGGACACATGTATAAAACCTTTATGGATACCAAGTAGGCTTTTATGAGAGGAAAACTTCTTTTAGTTTGAATGTCCCCAGCACTAGTACAGATCGCTGTAAAAGAAAGATCTCCAGTGAAACAATGATAGTCATGAGCATTTTGCCAACTTCTTATAAACAATGAAGTGAATGTCTAGATTCCATCTGGAAATGACCAAAATGATCCAATAAAATATCAAAGTAGCATATACAGAGTAAGAGCCAGTCTATCAATAAAGGGCCAATGAAATATTTTCAACATTGCAATAAAAATCACTCATTATTTTCAACTCGAAGGAAAAAAAAAAAACAACAAACAAATGTGAAAACAGTTTCATGAAAGAGAAAGTTTGTCAGTATTACATAAGTAATAAAATGTTAGAAATTGAAGTGAGGCCATCTAGGAATTTGGCTTTGACTATATACACATCTCCTCCTCCAGGTTGTTAGAGGGACATTAGGGGCCACCTGAGTTGCATTCCCATGGGATTCCAACAGGGAGGTGTGGCCATCTATGGATGGGCCCTGCTGTTCTGCATGAATACCCAAAGGCCATGTGTGATGTGACTGCCACTTGCCTCTCTTCCTCACTTGCTTGATGCTCTCTGTGGCTATAACCATCTAAGACATCAGATTTTCTTGTATCCAAACCTTTGTGCCTTTTGGTACTTCTCTTCACATGGTACATTTCTATCCTTTTCTTTACCTCTCTGTTTATTTCAGTTCTCCGTTGGGAATTTCTAACATTGAAAACAGCACATGGCTTAGAGAAGCAAAGTCATTTAGACAAATTCCAAAACCCGTGTACATTTCATGCAAGCTCCTTCAGCACGTGAGACCACCGAGAGCTCTGCCATGATCTTCCCTAATTGGAGCTAGACTAAAAGCTTCATTTACTGCCACTGTTTGGGCTCATAAAGGAAAGGCTTAATACAATCTTAGGATTAATTCTTTACATGTTTCTTAGGCCTTGAAAGTTATTGGACATTTTCTATGTTTATTTGTTTGTTGATCAATTTATAAATGTTTTTGGTTCTTTTGCATGAAAAAGGCAAGCACTTCATTGAAGTCCAACAAAGCATCTTAGGATGAAGGAATAAGGAGGGGCACAATGTAAACAGTGGTTAATGCCACTTAATAGAGGAGTTGGTGGAAAGGACTCACTGTACAATTCATTGAATTTGTCTTAAAAGTACATACAGGATTCACTATCATGACTCTGTGGACCTTTAGGTACACAGCCAGCAGAGTCATTGGTTTGGGACATCACTGCAAGCTTGGAGAATGTGTATGTTCTTGTAACTGCAGCAGGAAATAGAAAGGAAGAGAGATGAGGATGGGTAGCAGAAGAAAAGGTAAAGATACACTGTAGCCTCCTGGGCTATGGGTCAAACTATAGAACATGGACCTTGTCCTGTGGGAAGCAGAAAGAAAATAAAGGGTTTGGAGCCAATATTCAGCTGGGGAAGCCCCTATTAATAGTATGGAGGGTTATGTGGGTAGGGTAGAGAGTATGTGCAAAGATCCTGTGTTGATGGGACTGACCCAGATAGCAGACAGGGCCATCCCTCCTCACAGAGGGTCCTTATCACTCTATGACCTTGCCCTGGGTGAAGAAGACCTGCAGCCTGAGGACAGTGTGGTACAAAAATTATAATTCATAAAAGGATAGTCACAAAGACCAAAAATAAGATTTGACATCTCTTAAAACTAGTAGCTTTGGGGGGCTGGGGAGATAGCTCAGTAGAATAAGCACTTGCTTGGCAAACACAAGGACCTGAGTTCAGTCCCTGGCTCCACAAAAACAAAACAAAACAAAACAAAACAAAACTAGTAGCTTAATGCATATCATTTTCAGTAAAGTCAGTGAAGGTGGAGAGAATATCATAAATATATCAGCAAACTATATATAACTTTTTGGTATCCAAATAAAACGTTTCAAGAGAAGAGAGTTCACTAAATAAGTCTTGGAACTTTGTCAAACAGTTTTTAACCCTTTAGTAAATACGTTTCTTTCACCAGCAGCTATCCCTCACAGGAAAAGAATACCATGTAGAATTTGTATTCAGAAGAAGTGGAAGCTACCACCTCAAAGGTAAAAGAAATGGCTGCACTCAAGTTTATAGAGCAGGACTATATTTTGTCTTATATTAGGCTACAGTGCTTCAAACTGTAAAGAAATAAGTACAGAGATGCCTAAAAACTGCGATATGTTTATTGTCTTTGCAACAATATATTAACAGTAGCTGGCCTATAAAATGACCTTTCTCATAGTTTTCCTTCATTTTCTAAAAAAAAGGTAGATAACTGAAGAATTGCAATAGGACTTCATGCTGGCTTGCTTAATGGTGAAAGCAGAGCACAGATACCTACTCTTAAAAGCTTGAAAAACAGTATCAGCTTGAAAAAATAACAGCTTCCATTATACATATATATGTATATATATATATATTTCTTTTTCAGTATTTAATTACATTTTAAAGAACTTGCTAGATTTCTAAGAAGATTCACTTGGGGCAATTTAAGTAATTTTATCAACAGCTTCAAGTTAGGTAAACCAGTATTTCACTGGGTAAAAAAAAGCATCTTTTATCTGAACAGAGAAAGACAAGACCCACTTTATTATATATTTTCAGATGCTTGATAGTTTACCTTGGTAACGTGCCTTGGTTTATGTAATGACTATTCTAAGAGTCTGTTCAGACCGGTGTCATGCTAATCAGTTGATTCTTGTATTGAATAAATTTCATAAAATTGCCACTTTTATAATTCCTGTTATATTACTTTATAAAAGTAACAAAAGTATGCAAGTTTTAATCATCTTGCATTTAAATAACTAGACTGGCAAGTGCTCAAGCTACTTTCTTTCTTTCTTTCTGCCTGTGGTACCAGGAATTGAACTTGGGACTTTGTACTTGTTAGATAGACATTTATGCCTCTGAGCTATATCACTGGGTTAAACTACTTTCAAAATTTAAGAAAGTGTCTATGTAGCCCTCTAAAACCAAGACTATGTAATAGTCATTTAATTACTTTGGTCCTCATGTCTCCTTGTTTCCTATGGATCTAATTAGCTGATACAAATCTGTAGATATCTTCATGTCTAAAATACTGCAAAATATTTATGAATTTGTGAAATTTGAACTAGATATCTTACCATTTCACTGAATTTAATAGAAAATATTAAAGACACTTTCTAACCTTTAAACATAACTAGCCTAAAACTTACCAGAAGAGTCTCTGTCCTGTATTTTGTACTTCTTTATCCTCTGAGCTCTTAGATTGGCATAGTTGAATCAGTTTTTAAAATTTTCTTCTTATTGTTCAGTAATAAAAGTTGCATTTAAATAATGGTCTGCTAGATTCTAGCTCAAATTAGGAAAGCAGTTTAAGCTAGAACTGAACTTCTTGCCTTTACAGATAGATGTGCCTGGCTATCGAGCTTCCCAGGAATTAATGGGCCTTATGTCAACACTACATAACTGTTTCAACTGCACTGAGCTCTTAAAACCTTATTCTCAAGCCCAGACTCTGTGTATATTTGAAAATGAATTATTGGTTGGCCCATGAGGCATAGGTAGAATGGTAGGAGAGATGTGAAGAAGGATTTAAGATACAGAAATTGGATAAAAGACAGAAAAAAGCAAAAGAATGTGCATTCATGTGGATGCTGGGGAGCAACTCAGGCGAAGGCTTGTAAATCAATGATTTTCATAAGAACTTAAAGTCTAAGAGAAAAACAAATCTAAACAAACAAGTAATCAGATTAGCAAGGTCTCTAACACCTAGTCTAGGAGTCAGGTTCTCTGTCACTAAAATGCCATTTTCTGTGATCAACAGTGGTACATCTCCTAGCCATCTGCTGTATGCTCTATCTTGAAGAACACATGCCTTTCCTAAGGTGTTGACAGTTCTAATCTGCAGAGTGATTAGAAAGTATAAAAATAAAATGTAATGTTGGAAAAATATCCTGAAATTTTGCTTCATGGCAATGCTTTCAGTGACTGAACTCCTGTCACAGTGTGACAAAGTCAGATCACAGAACCTCTGGTTGTGTCTGGGTTTCCTTCTGACTTGGCGGTTGATGAAAGTCTTATCTTGCAGAAGCATGCCCTCCCAGGGATACACCCTCCTTCAAAATGTGTCATCTACTTTCCAAGCCAGAAAACTAAAATTTTTAAGTGTTACAATTTTTGGCATTGTTTTTGAACCATGGAAACTTACCAGTCAGTTTATCTATAGAAGTTTTGAAGAGTTCATTTGTGGTAAAACTTGTGCAATAATTTATATTCATTGATATCTAACTCTGTGTCTTTTCTTGCCAGACCTCATTATCTTTGAAGAATGAAAGGTAAATGGAAATCTTCCATATGACAAAAGATGTTTGCAGTCTACTGCCATGAAGCAGAACCTTAAGAGAGCTACTCAGTTTTCTTCTTGAGTCAAAGAGCCATCAAAGTCTATGTGGGTCAAGTTGTAAGGACATACAGTACTCAGATGCCTGCATTATCTGTTGTCATTCATTTTTATTTTGGAGCAAGGTTTTATTAAAACAAACCAGCCAAATACAATTCAGAAAAATTGAACTTTCTAAAAGATAAAGTGGTCTTTGGGACAATATTTGAGTACAATGTTTTAAGTAGCCCTCAGTCAATGGCTCTTAAAGAGCATGGCCTGTTGGCTGGGGTGATTAGTGGGCCGGGCATTGAATGCAATGACTGGCATGTGTTGGTCCTTTCCATCCATCTAACAATCACACTGTTGCCTTCCCTGACTTGGTGCAAAGCTGCTTTCCCTCCAGTCTGCCTGGAAGCTGTTATGGCTTAGGACAATTGTGGCAAATGCTTTTAGAGCTTTCAGTGATACAAACAGTCAACTTCAGCATGCATGCCATAGGTTTGCCACCACTGGCCTAGGAGAACATCAGTCACTCTTACAGAACCTCAAGCTTCATAGGTAGCTTGGATCTGTTCTTCCTAGCTCTCGGTTATTTGTATGATGCAAAGCCATCATGGGATAGAGAGTAGCTGAGATAGAGAGAAAAACTAGGTCATAGTCTCAGCCACTGTACATCCTTTTGCAGAGATGATTCTGTCCATTGCTACAGTGAGAAAGGATGTCACAGTTCTAGTCTTGCAATTACTACCACATGAGGGAGAATTGAGAAATTCAATGAAATTATCTGGGCCTCTGTTTTTATTTATTTATTTATTTATTTATTTGGCTTTTTTGAGACAGGGTCTTGCTATGCAGTTCAGGCTGGCCTTGAGTTCACTTTTGTAGCCCAGGCTGGTTTCGAACTCACGTCGAACCTCCTGCCTCAGCCTCCCAAGTGCTGGGATTATAGGCTTGTGCCACTATGCCCAGCTTTTTTTTTTTTTTTTTTTTCTAATATGAGAGTAACTACAATTCAGAATAGATAGAACTGTTATTTTAGGACCCTCCCACTCTCTCCTTACACACCGACACACATGTGCATGTGCATACACACTTGATTTCATTGTAAACCCTGTCCAAAGTGAAGTAGACCAAGCAGAAGCGCTCAGTGGCAGCTGACCTGATGACAGCCGCTGGTTCTTCACAGGAACCGAGCCTGGAATTCCTTCATTTAAAACCAAGTTTTTCACATGACAGTTTGGGATCGCTTCATGCCAAAGTTAATAAATATTTTCTGCACAGGGATAGAAATTAAAATTTTAGGTTTGGCAGTCCATAGACACCTACCACTACTATTCATAAATTATTATTATTTTTTTTAAAGAATTTTTTTATTTTATTTATTTATTTTTTTCTTGTTTCAGAACTTTTATTTGTTTATTCACTCATTTTTATGGCTGGCTCAGCCTGCCCTGAGGGCAGGGCTGGCACAGCACGTGGTGCCGGGGATCGAACCGTGGTCCCTGAAGCCGCCCAAGCTTTCCCAAGCAGGCGCTTTAGACCACTGAGCCATCCCGCCGGGCCCTCATAAATTATTGATAATTAATTCATTTTAGGCCACACTTTGGCTATTTTTTAATAATAATTTATGGACAGTAAAATTTTAAGTTAATATTATGTGTCATAAAGTATTATTCTTCTTTTGCTATGTTTAGCACTTAGAAATTTAAAAATCATTCCTAACTTGCACACTATGCAAAAGTAGGAGCAGGACTGAATTTGAACATTCATCTTTGATGATCCCTGCACTTGTACAATCGAAATCTCTGGATGCGGAGCTTGAGGATCTTTCTTTTATATATCCTGAGATAATTCTAATGTTCAAGCAACACCCTGATTTTCTGCACTCATGGACTATTGAATAAGTTCACTGGATTATCACAGGCATTAAAAATGGAGACATGTAAAATAGAAGACATCAAAGTGTATCACATATTGTAAGGGTGGAGTTTGTGGAATTCAGTGTCACGTGTGTTCACGTGTACATGTGCATGGGAGTAGTTACTGAACTTCAGCATACAGTGACCATCTCTCGACAAAACCTGATCATGTTTTAGGCCTGATACGCCTGGCTCTGCTCTCACCTGAATATCTTGGTACCAGAGGGACAGGGACAATGAGTAGCCCAAGACTCACCTAATGATACATTTGAAGGCTTCACAAGCCATTGGCCATCTGATTCATAAGTAATGTTCCCTGGTAAGACCCGTAAAATCAGTCAGAATTTCTGAGTACTCTGGGCTGTTATTATTTCTGGGAGTTTTGAGACTTTTTATAGTATTAAACTGGGCAATGGGATCATTAATAAATGTGTTAAATGATTTTTAGAATATACACAAGGACAAGGCTAAACAAAATATTATGTGCATATATATATATAAATGTACACATTCAGAAATAAAAAAATACAATAAAGTATGGAATAATGGCAAAAAAGTAAGATAATAAATGTTGGCTGCAAATTCACAAATACGTATGGATTAAATTTCTGTGTTAAAAATGTACAGCTTTAGTTTGAAGATAAACATACAGATTATGAAAACTCGACATTTATATTTATTATATATATATTTGTAAATTTATATATTTATAGATGTACTAGGTTATGAGAAAAACAAAATGAAAGAATGACAAATGTGTGAGAATTGTGAACAATGGTATGTTAGACAAATAAAAATAAATATAAAAAGAAAGAGATACCACAATACCAATATTATACTAAGAAAATCAAAACCAGAGACATTAACAAGAATGAGTATGATTAATTTATATTGACAAAGGATATATTATGCAGTGGTCTTATGTAAACATAGAGCATTACAATCATCCGACATAGTGACAAAGAATTTACAGAAAAGAAGAAATTGGCAGGAATACAATAGTAGGCTGAATTTTAACAGTTTTAACCCTATTGTGACAGGTCAATAAAGCAAAAGCAAATAGTGGAAGGATTTGATCACTATCTGCCTTGACATCACTAGCCATGGATTTAAACTTTTTTTCTTGTTAATTAATAAATGAGGCTAGACTTTGGTAGGCCTTCCCACATTCCCACACACACCTTCTGAAGGGGTATTGCTACAGAGACTGACAAGTGTTTTGGGATCTCACACAATCTATTCATTTTTTTCTGTGATTTATGTTTATTTCCTTTTTGATTTTAAGTCCAATTACAATGGGCAAATGAGTGACAACATCAAAGAAAAGTTCCTAAATTAAAAAAAATCTAGCATATATTACAAAATAAAGCAGCAAAAATTTAATAGAGTAGTCATAGGGACAGAGGTAGCGCGTCGGCTACATCTACCCATCAAAGACTTTCATGAAAGTTTTCATCTTAATGAAAACAGGCAAAACATAGAATGATAATATTGTGAGTGTAATCAAGAGCCAAGGCTACGCAATGCTATGTATGGCAAATAAAGTCATCAAAATAAGGCCCTGGGTGCACTGACTCCAGGGCTGAATCTCCTGCATTTAAACTAATCCAACTAAGGACTGGCTGGCACATTGGAATGCTTAACCTCTGCGCCTTTGCTTCACCATAGTAGAATGGGAAGAGTAATATGCTTATCTTATGGAGCTATTGATCAGCTTAAATGAATTAAAGTACGTAACCTTTTGCAGATGGAAATGCTGGTTCCAAAATTCATGAGAGATTGTTAGACACTAAACTAACCCAATAATCTTAAAGAACAAAATTTGAAGATACATTTCTTCAAATAGATCTCAAAATTTATAATGAAAAGATGGTAATCAGAAATGTGATATTCCTTAAGAGTCAGTCAGTCTGTCTGTCTGTCTGTCTGTCTGTCTGTCTGAGTGGGTGCAACTGAGAATCTGAAAGTCAACTTATATATGAAGAAGGACCCCAAGAATAAGTAGTGTTCAAAGACTAATAGAATATCTTAAACAAATGGTCCTGGGAAAGCTAGTATCGCTTCATGCAAAAAAAGTGAAGTTGAATATTAATCTCATACCACATATGAAAATTAACTCAAAAGGAATTAAAATATAAATATAAAAAGTCTGACTATAAAACTCTTGAAACAAACCATAGGGATAAACCTTTATGACTTTGAATTTGGTAATGAATTTTCAGATCTGACACCAAAAGCATAAGCAATAAAAGAGAAAACACCACGCCTATAATCCCAGCACTAGGGAGGCTGAGGCAGGAGGATAGGTGCGAGTTCGAGACCAGCCTGGGCTACAAAAGTGAGCTCAAGACCAGCCTCAACTGCATAGCGAGACCCTGTCTCAAAAAGACAAAAAAAAAAAAAAAAAAAAAAAAAAAAAAAAAAAAAAAAAAAAAAAAAAAAAAAAAAAAAAAAAAAAAAAAAAAAAAAAAAAAAAAAAAAAAAAAAAAAAAAAAAAAAAAAAAAAAAA
>PVJA010002786.1:0-70142 GCA_004027025.1 Myocastor coypus | reverse complement strand
TTTTATCAATCAAAGGATGTTATCAAATGTAAAATGGCCATCAATGGAAGAGGACATATTTACATATTGCATATCTGATGAGACTATTAAGAGCACAAAAATAAGTCTCACAATTCAACAGCAAAAATTATTTTTCTAAATGGACAAAGATTTAGCTGACATATCTGAGGGGAATATATACAAAATACAAAAAGCCACATAAGGCCATATCATTAGTCATTCAATTAATGTAAATGAAAACTGCAATGAAATGCCGTGTCATGTTAAAATACTGATACTGAGTCCCAAGCTGACAATGGCTTGACTTGGCATTTTTTTGAGCTTATGGTAGTACAAAGTTGCACCCCAAAAAAGCCATTCTAGTTTTCATTTTTAATAATATTCAATAGATGATATAGATAGTGATTATTATAATAACTTGTAAAATAGGCCTTGTGTTGGATTATTTCACCCAACTGTAGATGCCCAACTAAAGTAAAGTAAAGTAAGTGTTCTGAGCAGATGTAAGGTAAGCTAGGTTAAGCTGTGATGTTTGGTAGGTTAGGGGTGTGAAATACATTTTAAATTTACAATACTCCCAAATTACAATAGATTTATGGGGACATAATTTCATTGTAAGTTGAGGAATTTGCATTGAGAAACACTGTAAATTCAGGCTCATTGTAATTTTGTGAGGAGAAAATTATAAATACTGGCAACGATGTGGAGAAACTGTAATCTTCATGCACTGCCTACCTGGGATATGAAATACTACCTCTCCCATGGAAACAAGTTTAATGTTCCCTCCATAAGTTAAATGTACAATTTCTGGAACCCAACAATTCCGTTTTGGGGAATATACTTATGCACTGAGATAGGTACTTAAATAAAGTAGTACAAAAATATTCATGGTAACACAATTTGCAATACCCAAAAGTCAGAAACAACCCGAATTTCCCTCAAATTATAAGTGGAGAAGCAGGGACCCAGCGGGATGGCTCAGTGGTCTAAAGCGCCTGCTTGGGAAAGCTTGGGCAGCTTCAGGGACTGCGGTTCGATCCCTGGCACCACATGCTGCGCCAGCCCTGCCCTCGGGGTGGGCTGAGCCGGTCATAAAAATAAAATAGATAAACAAAGGTTCTGAAACAAGAAAAATAAATAAATAAATAAATAAAATTTAAAAAAAATAAGCGGAGAAGCAAATTTGGCATATCTGTACAATAGAATAATATTCAGCTGTAAAGATTTAAAGGTTGCTACATGCTGGGTGAGCCTTTATCACATTATCTCAAGTAAAAAAAGCCATATGAAGAAGGCTATGAGTAAATTCATAGAAATATGAAGAAAATCAATGATTGCCAGGGACTGGTAGGGATTTCTTTTAGAGTAATGAAGAGAGTCTTTAGCCAGTTAGTGACAATTAACGCACAATATTGTGAATGTATTAAAAGCTTCTGAAGCCGGACATGGTGATGCACACCTGTGATTCCAGCATTTAGGAGGCTGAGGCAGGATGACTATCTTGAATTCGAGGCCAGCCAGGGCCACATAGCAAGACCTTATCTCAAAAACAAGACAAAACAAAACCCAAGAAAAAGTAAAGCTCCTTAATTTAATATACTTAAAAATGGCCAAAAGGATGAACATTAAAATCATATACACTTCACTTCAAAACAATTAAGTATGTAAGAAGCATACAGCCAGGTAAGGCACAAAATAAACACTTTATCATTGTCAGCTATTATTATTCAAAAGCTAACTGCATTAGAAAATAACTCGTTGCATAGAAATCCAGAGGTGAGGCTGGGCGTGGTGGCTCACGCCTGTAATCCCAGCACTCGGGAGGCTGAGGCAGGAGGATCGGTGCGAGTTCGAGACCAGCCTGGGCTACAAAAGTGAGCTCAGGACCAGCCTCAACTGCATAGCGAGACCCTGTCTCAAAAAGACAAAAAAAAAAAGAAATCCAGAGGTGAGCTATTATGGGCCCAATCGCCTTCCGTTGATATGTTGACGCTTGCTGAATAATGTGACGGTATTAGGAGGTGGAGCTTTCAAGACATGATTAAATGATAAGGGCAGAGCCTCACGGATGTGATTAGGACTCATAAAAAAGGGTTTGTGGGCTGAGGTTAGTTTCCTTCCATTCCTTCTGCCAACTCAAGTTAGGGTTTATCCCTAAGTTAGTTTCGTCTCCCCTCTGGAACATGCAGCCGACAGATCCTCTCTAGGAAGCAGAGAGTTTCTCCCACATGCCTACGACAGGGGATCTAAACTTTTCTTCTCTATATCAAATGGGCTTGTTTTTTTTAGTCTACTGTTCACTGCTTAAACACAACATGGTTTTTTTTTTTAAAGAATTTTTAAATTTTATTTATTGTTTTTTCTTGTTTCAGAACATTTGTTTGTTTATTTATTTATTTTTATGGCCGGCTCAGCCTGCCCTGAAGGCAGGGCTGGTGCAGCATGTGGTGCTGGGGATCAAGCCGCGGTCCCTGCAGCCGCCTAAGCTTTCCTAAACAGGCGCTTCAGACCACTGACCCATCTTGCCGGGCCCCCACAACATCAGTTTTTAAGGCTACACATACATAGAGAGAAATGAGGATCTTCATCTTTGCCATCTCAAAGCCCATTGCTGAATTTGAGTTTTACATAAAACAGTAAGAGACCCAGGCTACAGAGGGATTGAGGGGTCAGTACTGTGTAGACCTTTGTGAGCACCCTTGGGCCTTGGCATGGGGATGAGCATTGTACCTGAGGAGTAGGGAAGGATGTGCAGTGCTCTGGGATTCACTGGCTGTCAGTGTGCTGGGACTCACGGGCTGAGTCAGGCATGGGCCGGAGCAGAGCCTATTTCCTGGGGTGTGGTAGACATCTTCGGGCACTAAGGTGTCCTGAGGTTCTGTGTGTGGTCATGGTTTTGATATTTTCAGTTACTGGGGTTAACTAAGATAGTTTGGGGCAGAGGAATGAGTTATAAACCCCAATAGAAACAGGTCTCACCTGTTTCCTCTCACACCCTGTTGTGTTCTCTACCTGATCCCCCAAAGTGGTTCCAGCAAGCAGCCTGAGAGTCCTGAGGAACTCCAGGCCCAAGGCAATGAAGCAGCCCCATGCAGACACTGTGCTCGGTCCTGTTGGCCTTTCACATCATTACAAACCTTCTCTCGTGATCTTAGATTCCCTTTGTATAAAACTTAGAAAGTATTCAAAAGCAGAAAGAGTAACCAACAATCCTATCACCCTGAATGACCTCAAGCCGCTCCCGGCCCACCCTCCATATTTTAGTTTTACTTTAGCTCACTCACCAAGGAATACTGCACAGCTAAGAACTGATTCAGCTTGTGGATACCACAGCCAGGGCTAGAGATTGATGATGGAGGGCTTACAGGTCTTACCTGGAGGTGGTGATGCAGGTGTCGCGCTTTCAGATGCAGTTGGAAGGATGGAAGCGGATGTAAAAATATAAGCTGTGGAGATAATGCAGAGAAGTTACATGAACGCATGCTTCCCAAAATCGACACGACAGGAGAAAATGCTTGGCAGCTACTCAGCTGACAGAGGGCTGATACTCAACACATGCAAAGAACTCAACAACTTAAAAAAAATAGGTAGCCAATAAAAAATGAGCAAGTATTATGAATAGCCATATTCCAAACAAGAAAAAAAGGAGGTGGCCCCTGCCTATAAAGCACTACAGGAAACTAAGGCAGGAGGATCACATGTTGTAGCCCCAGTCTGGGCAACTTTTAGCTCAACAAGAAATTCTCTCAAAATTACAATAGTAACCATAATAATATGAATGATAATAACAACAGTCTCTAAGGAATTGGAGGCAATGTTCAATGGGAAGGCTCTAAGCTCTGTGGACTAAAGCACAGGCTTAGGCAGGCGCAGGGACTGGGGTTCCATTCCCAGCATGCCATGCTGGCACCAGAGAGATGCCAAGTGAGACAAGGCATGGTGAAGCGCACCTGTAACCCCGGTACTTCAAGGCTGAAAACAGGAGGATCACTATTACTCTGCTATACGTAATGAGATCCTGTAGGCCCTGCACTAAATACAGAAAGAAACAAAGTACAATGTGAAAGCTCTGGGTTTATTCCCTAATACTGTACACACACACACACACACACACACACACACACACACACACACACACACTCACATGCACCAAATAATCAACAATTATATGAATAAAATGCTCAATATGATTAGCCACCAGAGAAATGTAAGTGAAAACTATAATGAGATTCCATTTCATTTCAGTTAGAATGACTCTCACTTTTTTTTTTTTTTTTTTTTTTTTTTTTTTTTTTTAAGCAGTAAGTAAGGCCCGGCAGGATGGCGCAGTGGTCTGAAGTACCTGCTTAGGAAAGCTGGTATGGCTGCAGGGACCATGGTTCGATCCCTGGCACCACATGCTGCGCCAGCCCTGCCCTAAGGGCAGGCTGAGCCGGCCACAAAAACAAACAAACAAACAAACAAACAAAATTTCTGAGACAAGAAAAAAATAAAATAAAATAAAAAAATTCTTTAAAAAACAAATAAAAAATAAAAAGCAGTAAGTATTGTTAAGGAGAAAAGTAACTTGTATTCTCTTGATGGGACTATAAATTAGTACAGCCTCTGTGAAGAGCTATGAGATTTCCTAAAAGAACTAAAAATAGGCCTTCTATTTGCACCAGTTCTCCCATGCTGCGTATTCTGCAAATCTAAAGAAAACGAAATCAGTAGACCAAAGAAATACCTGCTCAGCCATGCTTGTGATAGCAAAGCACAATGGTTAGCGCCTTGGGCTGTGTGCCCACCCACAGACAGATGGCCAAGAAAGTTGTGCTTACACACACTATGAAATGTTATTCACCCAGGTTGTTGCCCTTGTTTGATCCTTCTGAAGAGGTAATTGCTATTTCAATTACACTTCTTAATCTTCACTAATTACGCTCATCATAACTAATGGATCAGAGTAGCTGCGTCAGACATTGGAAAATATGCAATGCCCTGAGTACTTGGCTTAGTCCTTCGGCTTAGTACGGTGAGGCAGGTGAGGATATGGATAATTGCATAGTCTATGCCTTTGTATCTGCCAGACTTTTAGATGCTAGACTACACTTGAACCCAGTTCTGCTGCTCCTCATTCTGTGCTTTTAACCGCTGCTCTTGTTTGTCCCCCAAGGAATCCTAGAAAATGCTGGGTGCCACCTCTGTGTCTACACCATGCCCACCCCAGCTGGGTCACCGCCAAGTCAATGAGCCAAATACCTTTCAGGGAACAGTCTGCACCTCACCTCTATACTGGGGACGAGTCTTTCTGACATTGACACTGCCCTGGGGAAGACACCATTTAGAACTTCCTCCGAAAGAGGCCAATTTTAAGAGGTTAATTTGACACAGTGATACTTCTATGGCACTTTTTACTTAGTGCGTGCACATAGATTTTTCACCAAACCATGTAACACGTAAATCAAAAAGTACTGCTATTCCCAGCATTTAACCTCAGTAACAGATGCACAGAGAAGGCAGACAGCTCTCGCCTAATTTCATGCTGTGGTTTGGCCCTTGGGTGAGAGGAGCAGGAAATTATGTGTCTAGAAAACTGAGGACCACGTTCTACCGTCAAGCTCATTAATAACCAAGTCAGCTATGATGAGCGCATGTTCCTCCCAGCTCTTGGGGACACCAAAGCAACTGGAGCGCACATTTCAGTCCTCCCTGGGCAACTTAATGAGACCCTGTCTCGAGTTGTAAGTAAATCCATAAAAATGGGCAGAGAATTTAGCTCAGCGGCAGAGTCCATTTTGATTTGATACTCAGTACCACACACACACACACACACACACACACAGACACACAGTGGTCTCATTTAGGAATTAATCTTCTCACAGATCAAACCAAGCAACACATTTATGCGCACAAATATATTTGTCATACTTGAGAAAAATTCTTTTGATTCTAGCTAAGCTTAGAATTCAAGCAGACTTCTCATGTGGAAAATGATGGTTCTGCCATGAATTCCTGGCTTTCTTGTGCAATATCCTCATTACTGCTCGGGTCTCAGTAAAATCCGCCTAGCAGACTGAGAACTAGGACACTCCTCATTGATTCGTTTAAGTAAGATTCAAACCGAGAGCGGTTTGTATTTTAATCCATGTTTTGATCGTGTCAAGCTGAGAGAACCATCCCGCGAAAATACAGTAACGCGAAGTTAGAAACCCTGCTCACCTGACAATAGAACCGCGCTTGTTATTCTCACATACATCCTGGACTCTTGAGCTGGGTCCCCGACAGCAGGATGAGCAAGCTACTGAGAACAGTCCGCGTCCGACTGCGGCCCCACCTACATGCTGTTATCTTACCGCCCACCTTCCCGAGGCCACTATCAAGGGACAGGCATCGGGCAGCGTTTCATATAATGCCCAGATGGTCAAGGCTTGTTCATAAAGATACACGACTATCTGCTTAGCCAGGAATATGAAAGTGGTAACGTAGAGCGACTGCTTCACGTTAAACTTTCCTGCATAAATTCCAGGAGATGACACGACTTACTCTAGGTAAGTTTAACGGGCAAGGGAAGGCAGTAGCTGAAGGCTGCCAAACCGAACAAACCAACGGGTGGCGTAGGCCTAAGGTCCGGGGACTCAGGCTGTTGTAGCGCTGTAAACCTTCCCACTGCTGACCAGGTTGCCTATAGCGGGAAAGCCCTTGGAGAACAAGATGAAAAATGAAAATTATTATTTTTTCCTTTTTTTTGGTACTACTCAGGACTTTGAGCTTGCCCGGCGGATGTTTCTGTTGCCGAGCTGTCTCCCAAGCCCGAGAGTCGCGTTTTACTTTCATGGCCCCAGTGTGCTTCAGCTCAGCATGTAGCCGGATCAGCCTCACTCTCACAGGGATCCAGCGGTCTCTGGCTCCACAGTGCTGGTATCGCAGGAGTGAAAGCGACTTCTCATGTGTGCAATCAGGGGATCAGAGAGCGTTAACTGGTGTCTGAGTGTTGGAAGGTTTGAAAAAATTCGTGCTGGTGAAAGTCAAAGCAATGAAAAAGACAGAGGGGAAAGGTAGCATTCCTTGAAAAATGAGTGTGAGCAGAGCCGCTAGGGCCTGTGTTCTGGGGAGCCAGTGAGTTCTTCCCAAGTGCTTCGCTTCACAGTGTCCTAATGAGTTATTACCAAAGACAATAAATAGAGGTGGGAGTGTGGAAATGGAGGAAGATCCATGTTAAAGGAGACAGTCTTCACCCCAGGCAGCAAGCTCTACGAGCGTAGGGCACAGAAAGCGAAGGATGTTTTGCCAAAGGTCACTGGAAGGTTAATACAGGTTCTTATCTTCCTTCATGTGGACAGGTTCACATTTCCTGGCTTGATTAAAGAGCAGCAAACCCTGGTGCTTTCTCAGGGTGGGAATGAAAAAGAAGTCAGACCTCTCATTCCTTGCAACAAAATGTAGAAGAGGGGCTACGTGGTGCCCTCTAGTGGCAGGTTTGTGAAATAGAAGGGATAAGGCACTAAAAAGACCAAAGAAAAAGGAAGCGCTCGCGCATGCGAGCGTTCACACACACACACACACACACACCATTAATCTTAGCCATTTCCCCAGTCTACTTTTTATTCTTGTGCAAATACATGTTCAGGGTTATTACAAAATCTCACCTCCGAGATCAGTAAGTGTGCTAGACCAGCTCCTCAGTCCCTCTATCTCTTAAGGCCCTGCTCACCCCATGTTGCCTTGTCATTTTAGGGATGCCCATTGTATTTCTCCAGGGTCAGCTACCCACTTTCCTTGACCATCTGTGCTAGATTATCGCTTCAACATTATTTTAAAATCAGGAGTCGTAAGATTAGGCGAATTTGACACTCAAAATAAACCTGTTGTCAGAGCAGAATGAAGAATGCTCCCTGTCGTGGGTATGGTTATTCAGGAAATAGAATGAAGATAGAGACTCACCAGACAAGCTGTGTACCTTGAAAACCTACGTCCCTGTTACCATGTTTGAAAGTCTCCAGATGGTGAATGTGGATGAGAACTAACTTTGAAATAAAGTTACAGAACTGAAAAAAATTGACAGTGAAGTCTTTTATATTTGGTGTTTTATTTATGAAAAATATTTTAATTAAGAACAATTGTGTGTGTGTGTGTGTGTGTGTGTGTGTGCACAAACATGTAATAGTTTTGCTATCTATCCCAGGTTATCTGTGAATTTGGAGTGTCCTGCCTCAGCCTCCTGAGTGCTAGTCTTATAGACATGTCCTACCATAGCAGGGATGGATCTGATTTTCTTTAATAGACCAAATACATTATAATTTATTTCTTCTTGTGTTAATTTTGATGCACTCTCATTTTTATCTAACTTGTCAAATTTATTGGTATAGAGTTGTTCATAAAACTATCCTAATTACTATTTTAAAGGTTATCTAATGTAAGTTTGAAAAGTTATATGTTAAAATATGTGGGTACAGAATATGTCTTTTTATCTTCTAAATACTTATGTATTTTCTATTGATTAAAGCAAAAAATTAAAATTCCTTTATTGTGTTTTAAATATCAACTACATTGCTGGACCTGTTTTATTTTTATTTCTAGTTTGTAATTGATATCTTCTGTAAGGCTTATTTAATAGTTCACAGTATTTTTGAAGAATGAACTCTGGATTTTATTGCTTTTCTGTCTTGGGAAACTGCTTTCTCTTTGATTTGTTATTTTCTTTTTAAACCTTATTTCATTCTACAGTCTTTAGAGGTAATGTACCTCTAACTTTACCTCTGTAAAGTGTCCTCTAATTTTGACATGTTAAGGTGGAAACTCAGATCATAAATTGGTGTTCTTTCTTCTATACCAAGATGGAATTAAATCTATATTGTTAATATTTTAGCTACATACCACACATTTTATTGTTCTATAGTTTCATTATAATTATAAACATTTTATTGTTGTTCTATTTTTGACTCATAGATTATTTAGAAGTGCATTGCTTAGTGTGGCTATTTGGAGATTTTCATGTTTTTTTTTCCTTCTGCTATTGTCTTCTAGTTGAGTTCTTCAACTCCCCATGAGTGCCCTCTGTGCTATTTTAATCCAGCATATTTCTATGAGGTATGCTTTGTACTCTATTTTGGTACCCCGGTGTTTTTGACCAATATTCTATGTATAGTTGAAAGAGATATTTGCGTGCATGTTCTCGGCGGTGATGTGTTATACGGATCAGGTAGGTCGCCCCACTTACTCGCGTTTTATTGACATTTCACCTGCTTTTTATCAGTCATTGAAAAAAGGTGTAAAGTTTGTGAATTTGTGCCTTAATTCTCCCTATTTTTAAAAAATATATTTTATAGTACTAGGTATACCTGCATTTAGAATTTCTTTGATTTAATAGGCCTAAGTAGAGCATTCATG
Organism: Myocastor coypus; assembly: GCA_004027025.1. NCBI lineage: Eukaryota > Metazoa > Chordata > Mammalia > Rodentia > Myocastoridae > Myocastor > Myocastor coypus. Next base: position 60,773 of record PVJA010002786.1, on the reverse strand, counting down.
GACTAAAAGCAGACTGCACAGGAAATACTTCAAAGATTCAAAAACTGAGATCTCCTCTTTTTGAAAAGTTGCTGCATTTCAAAGCAAATCTCCAACACAGTAAAAAGAAAACCCACAAATTCAGAAAAAAAAAAAAAAAATTGTAGCCGACTATCCCTCCAAAAAAGGCCTTCTATCTAGAACAGATAAAGAATTTAAAAAATCAGGCCCCCAAATTCAAAGACCTAACCCCAAAATGAGCGTCTGAGATGAATATACACTTTTCAGAGGAAGAAATACAAATGACAAGTAAATATATGAAAAAATGCTCAACTTCATTGGTCATTCAAAAATTTCAAATTAAAGCAACACTAAGATTGCATTTCAGGGACTGGGGAGATAGTTCTGAGGCACAAGTGCCTGCCTGGCAAGTGCAAGGTCTTGAGTTTGAAACCCAGTCCTGAAAAAAAAAAAAAAAAAAAAAAATTAAGATTGCATTTCATCCCAGAAACAATGATTTTCATCAAGAATTCAACCAATAGCAGATACTAGAGGGTCTGTGGGGGAAAAGGAATCTTCTCTACAGTTGGTGGGAGTCCAACCTGGTACAACCACTATGGAAATCAGTGTGGAGATTCCTTAAAAAGCTAGGATTGGAGGTCCCATTCAACCGAGCTGTTCCACTGCTGAGTATTTTTCCAAAAGAACTGAAAACATCATACCATAGTGGCATATACGCACCCATGTTTACAACAGAGCAATTTGTCATCACTAAATCCTGGAAACAATCCAGATGCCCATCCACTGAAGAGTGGATAGAAGGTGTATTTTTACACAATAGAGTATTGTTCAGCTATAAAACAGGATAAATTTGAGGCTTTCATTAGTTAATGGATGCAACTAGAGACTGTTCTCTGAAGCAAAATAAATCAGACCCACATGTGCAAATATATTGTCTACTTAGTGTCAGAACTGGAAAGATAAAGTAAAAACCGAAGAGTACAGTAGATTCTGGCAAAAAAGAATGGACCTATTCAAGAGGAAAGAATTACTGAGCTGAGGGGGACAGGAGAGGGAGTGGGCAAAGAGATCTATCTATGTGTATAAACAGGATGGTTTGGACAACTGTACTGTACATTTCTGCTGGTCCATGGAAAGGAAGAGTTAATGCTTACAATGTTTTCCCTCCTTTTTCAATTGTGTTGTCCTTTTTCTCTTAATTTCTTCTATATTTCTTTCTTTTTTCTTCCAATTTTATATGCGCATATCTGATAATATGAACAGCTAGCTGGAAGACAACACCATGCATTACAACAAATTCTGTGAAATTCATATTATTTCGTTAAGGGAAATTCTGTATTACTTGTAATTATTCTCTTTTAATATTATTGTGTACTCTCTTGAAAAAATAAAAAAAGGGTTTTTATGGTTTAGCATTAAATTACCTTTTTCATATTTTATGAAATGTTCTTTGGTACTAATGATACATCGTATATTAGATTCTCTTCCTGTGGTATTAATTGAGCCAAACCAATTAATACTATTGCTACATTTTTTTTTTATTCTTTTACTTTAAATCAACGTCCTTAAAATTAAAATGTGGCTCTTACAAACAATATAAAACTGACCTTTTATTTTAGTCTATCAAATTTCATCTTTTAATTATAGTTAGTCTGTTGAAATGTAGTATTACAATTTTATGACAATTTTAGTTGTTGTGTTAGGCTGTTTAAACTTAATCAGTTCATTTTATCCTGCCTTCTGCATTCATTCTTTTTAATGATTTCTTTCTATAGTATGCATGTTTTTTAAATGTATTTAGTATGAGGTCTACAGGCTCTCACTGCACAGATGGGACTCATAGTGATCATTCTGTTGTCAGCCTCCCAAGTTCTGGGATTACAGGCACACACCACCATGCCCAGTCTCAGTCGCTGTCTCAGTGTACTCTGTGGGTGGAGCCTGCATAGCATAGGATCGAACCGTGCCTGCCTAAGCAGGCTCTTTAGTTCACTGAGCTATCTGGCTGGCTCTCTGTCTATAGTATGGTGAAGTGTGCATAACATAAAATCACTGTCTTAACAAAGTTTAAGTTTAGAGTATAATGACATTAAGTGCATTCATATTGTTCTACACCATCAGCTTTTCTTTTTAAACCTATCGACTACTGGCTCCATCTTTCTGCCTGTTTGAATGACTAATGATTTTCCACATACATAGGATATTAAGCATTGCTTTTTGGCTCCCTGCCCAAACAGCTTCAGTGGAGAAGAAGAGGCTTACCTTGTTTTATTTCAGGCCTCTCCCTTCTGTTAAGATTTTTCTGGGTTTTTCCAACTTAGTTTCCCAGCATATTTACTATGCCATCACAAAACTCAGCAAGTGTTTAGTGGGGAAAGTCACCCTGAGGTTGGGGCTGTACTTGTCACCATATTGACCATGGAACGGGCAGATACCCCTGACCCTCAACACTACTCCGACAGTGTTCATCCGCTCACAATTTAGTCACTTCCCCATGGAAGAAACCAGCCAATGGGCACGCTTCCCCGGGGTATATGCCTATGTAACTTCCTCCATGATGCCAGTGACAGAACTTTCCTGATGATGTTCCCTTTTTATTACTCCAAAGGACAAATTGCGAAAAATAGTGACATGACCTGTTTTAAGAAAAGGATGAAAAAATGGCCAAGCGGTCATGTTTCACAATTTTTCCTTTGGACTTTTAAGACAGAGTCTCAACATGTAGGACAGACTGATCTTGAACTCACTGTAGAGCTCAAGCTAGCCTCAAAATTGCAGTGATCTTCCTGCCTCAGCCTCCTGAGTGCTGGAATTATTGGTGTGTACCACCATGCCTGGCTAAATTGTCAGTTTTAGTGACAAACTTCCAATTTCTTAAACACTGGAGTAAAGACTGTTGATTGTTATAATAAGCCATAAGGATACAGATCACTTTGGGGTGCTCATTTTCTTCTCTTGACTATAATCTTGGCATGAAAAGGCAGAAACTGGTGGCTTAGTCTAATATCAATTTAGAGAGTCTTAAGTGATCTTTTGCAGGCCCTGAGAGCCAGTGGGTCCCAAGATAATAGATTCATTCTTCAATTACAGTGTAGTAGGTGCTGTTATCCTGTTACCTGCTGAGTCTTGCTCTTCTGACAAGCTCATGATAGTAATTGAGAAGTCACTGAGTGCTCACCTAGCTCCAGACTTTTACTAACAACTTTTGTGTGTTGTGTGTTGTTCCTGATCAGGATTCTCTCGGGCAGTTATTATCCCTCTAGCCCGTGGTAAGGCCAGCATCTGGCTATAAGCAGTCTACCAGTATGGCCTAGGTTTACACATTCTCAGTTACAATGCCTCCTGTTGTAGTTGGCTATATAATAAAACGTCAGTTATCCTATTATATTAACAGAACGCGTTTTGAGGATTGTGATAAACACTCCCACATGGTGAGCCATGCACAGAAAGACCCCCTTAGAAACTTAAAGCCAAATTATCTCCAGTGGCTTCAGTCACCATGGTCTTCACTTTCACCTTGGGGACCTAGAAAGCCACTTATCTTGGTCCCCAGCCCGCTCAGCTTTGCTTCAGCCTTGCTTTATTCTGCTGGTGTTTTTCTTTTCTTTTCTTTTTTTTTTTTTTTTTCTGCTGGTGTTTTTCTAATGAGAGACACCAAGGGCTGTCCTGGTGAAGCCTCTCAACTGCAAGCATTCCAGACCTGCTTCAAAATAGTTTCTTAAAACATGGAAACCAATTGGAACGACTCAGGGCCATCTCAGAGGGAGAACGTGGGCCGTGCAAGGGAGCTTGGGAGATTTGCACTGATGATAGCCACCTAAGAATTCCACTAGTGATCACACTTAGGCCCTCACTGCCAATCCTGTGTGGCTCCAGAGACCACATGGGCTGAAGCTGTGTCAGGTAGCTGCATGTGCACTGACCAGCCATGGTCAAAATTAAGTTCCAGCTGGACATGGTGGCACCTGCCAATAATCCCAGCCCTTGCAGCTTGAGACAGGAGGGTCGCTGCAAGTTGGCCTACATAGTGAGTTCAAGGCCAGTATGAACTACATAGGTAGATCTTGTATAAAATAATAATAATGGCAATAATGATAATAATAATGATAATAAATCACTACTGACAACTTATCTCTGAAGGGATGGAAGTACTCCAATAAAGGGGACAGATTCTTGGCAAAGGGGCTCTTTAAGAAGGTGGTAGCTGGATGCTGTAGAAACCTGGGACTTAATTGAGGCAGTACGGCCTAGGCCTTTTCCATGTCTGTGGTTTTCCAGGCTTGGTGAAAAGACCATCTGGGGCCGGTTCATGCAGCCTGAAAACAATGTAACCTCTCTCCCGTAATGGCTGCTCACGGGAGCAGAACGAATGCTTTTATTGGCTTTGGGTAGAGGTGGGGGGATGACGGCCACACCCACACCCCTAGTCAAGACGACTCTCCTGGGTGCCAGGTCCAATCTGCCACCTTCTTTCCTTAATTCCTTCCTCACTGGTGTGCTCCAGAGGAACCTCAAATCCAACTAGCCAAAATGAACTTCATTTCCTTCTCACCTTTGATTTTGCTCCTGGAATTCTCTGTCTCTCTGGTGAGGATCACTGTTTATCTAGTTACACGAGCTACAAAACTTGGATACAATAGTTAGGCTCCTATACATCCCTTTCATACTTCCATAAGTGAGATCTGAACCTGAATGGCTTCTTCTTGAAAGCTCTGCTGGGTCTTTCCCCCAACATTTGCCTAATGCAAAAAGATTCTGTTATCTCTTGACCTTAAAAAAGCTAACAAACAAGTAAACAAAAAACTGCCAGCTGATGGTATTGATCCTCTGTGTAGGTTATAAAATTTTCTTGTTAGCTAGGCGTGATGGTGCACACCTATAACCCTAGCACTTGGGAGACTGAGGCAGAAGGATCGGTGTGAGTTCAAGACCAGCTTGGGCTGCAAAAGTGAGCTCAAGGCCAGCCTGAATGGCATAGTGAGACCCTGTCTCAAAAAGACAAAAAAAAAAAAATTGTTCTTGTTGTTTATATGGCTCAGGCGAATCAGTAGGGCTCTTTTCCTCCCATAGAATGTGACAGACATTATTATCTGGACATTCAGATCCAGTTATAGCACATCATAGAACCAAAGACAAGAGGATTTCTGGGCTCTTAACCTGTTACCCATTGAAAGAATGCTTTTTAGTTTGTTGTCTGAAGCATTAAGAGATTTAATAGCTGTTTAGCTTAAAAAAAAAAAAGTGACTCCTGTCTTTAGATGCCTACCAGGTAACTAAAAGCAAAACAAGACCTAACCTTCTAATCCTTCCTTTGTATCCTTTCTTACCTTAAAACTTGGGTCATATGGAACTGCAGAGATAGTGCAGTGGTATAAGCACCTGTCTGGCAAGCACATAGACCTGAGTTCGAGTCCCAGTACTGCATACTCTGCCAGTCTACCAAAATTGGGTGTCATGGTACACACTTCTAATTCCTGTGCTGGGAAGGCTGAGACAGAAGGATCACTATGAGTTCAAGCTGTGTAGAGACTCTGTATGAAACAAATGAATAAATAAAGGGTTAAAAAAAAACTTTGGACATATGTGTTTCAATTGTTTAGAAAATGTTAGCAAAACACTTTCATTAGCCTTATATTCCCTTACTTTATTCCCTCTTCCTTCAACACTGAAGATACCAAGATGAGATTTACATGGTCTTCCACCTGCTTGCAGAAGAGTCCGTGGCTCAAGAACCTAAAGTCAGGGCTAGGGAGATAGCTCAGGGGCCTAAGCGCCTGCCTGGCAAGCACAAGGTCCTGAGTTCTGTCTCCCATACCTCATGCCACCCCAGAACCAGGTGTGGTGGTACATGCCTGTAATCCCAGCACTGGGGTGACTGAGACAATTACTATCAGTTTGAACGGCATAGGAAGATTCTTTGCTAAAGGAATAAAAATACTTCAAATGGTGAGACTGCCCCAAGCAGCCACACTCACCTGCTGGGAACCGAATTCCCCTTCAAGCCCTTCACCAGGGGTCAAGTCATGACAACCAGACCCCAGCCCGCCATGACACTGATAGAACGGGTCTCTGTTCTGTCAGGAAAGAGACAGTCCAGCCCCCTCTCCAGACTTGTGCCCATCTAGTTCCTCAAGCTTTAACTTGCTTTTCCATTTTTTTCTATTTTTTCTTGTTTTCCAAGAAGGTAGGCTTCATCTTGTCAGAGCAGCTCTCTCCTTTATTTTCTCGCACTTTGAACTGAAAAGTAAAGTTTTACTAAACATCCCTATTCAAATTTCTGCTAATTTTAATTTCTATTATCACTGAAGCAAGAGTGCTAGTCAATGACAAACCTGTAGCTAGAGGAAGGAAGGTCAAAATTTCGTTGAAAGTGCTCATTTTGGCAGCGCATAGACAAAAATTGGAATGGCACAGAGAAGATTAGCATGGCCCCTGCGCAAGGATGATATGCAAATCACGAAGCACTCCATGTTTTTTCATATCAATGATTGTTATACTCTCTCCTAAGTAAATGTTTGTTTAAAGATAATAACAATAATAAAAGAGAACAAGAGAGAAGAAAAAGTGCTATAGGATTTTTGCGCTACAATTTAGTATATGGCTAAATTCCTAAATTTATGTGTAAAAATGCATAATTATTTTTTCGCTTTCTATAGGGATTTAAAATTTAGACTATCAATGATTTATGGAAAACACACATTCCATGTTATGTCTTGGGCATTCAGAAAGACAGTGATGTTAAGCTCAAGTGTCTATGCTATAGGGAATAATATCATTAAGCTTTTCTTCTGAAGGGTTAACAACTTAAGCTTGCAGACCATAAAATTAGGAAAAAGAAGGGCTACAAGGATAGGCAATACTTTGGCACTAGCCCTTTAAGGTCACCGAGGGCTCAGGACATAAGAGAACCTGTACTGTAGCATCCTATAACTCAGTGGTTTCCCAAATTTCCTGTACAAGGAGATTATGAGATAACAGAGGAAAAGGATTGATGATGTATAGTGTGCCTAAGAAGAGTCCCCTAGAGAGAAAACATTCTCTCAGGCTTTCACAGAGAGCAAACTGGCCAAGCAGTGGCTGTGACTCATCCAAATGGCTCACAATGACAACAGCTCTACAAACTGCTGTACATGGTTTTGGGGTAAATTCTGAGGGGATTTGACTGACCTTGTCAGATACGAAAGTCACATTTTTTTGTTGTAAAGGTCCTGCTTTAAATTTGTCTTTACCATCCAGCAGAAAAGTTTAACCCTGATGTATAAAATAGGGCAACAGACGCAAGGGCTGAGGGTTCAATCCCCCACCTGCCATGCTGCCCCCCCACCCCCAGGGTGTGCTGAGCCTGCAATTGAGACTGGGCGTGGTGGCACATACCTATAATCCCATCACTTGAGAGGCTGACATCAGGAGAATCACTAGGAGTCCGATCTACATAGTGAGACCCTGGAGACCCTGTAATAAATGCATTAAAAAAGGAAAATAAGTATGTCTCACTCTAATAATATGTACTACTTAGCCACAAAAAAGGACTCTGATCCTACACAAACTAGAATCTTCCTTGGATGAGTAAGACTGAAAGAGGTGCCTAAGTCTGTCCCATTCGGCATTCTGAGTAGAAGGGTTCAACCACAGACACAGGTTTAATAAAAATAGTATAATTAGGACACGTCCCACCACTCAGAGGGGTCTGGTGATACCCCAGGGCCAACCCCCTGACCTCTGTACTATCCTTTATTACCTGGAGGCTGAAATAAGAAAGATGAAGACCTCTGGGCCTGCCTGAGGAGATTCTGAGGTGCCAAACCAACGTGTATGTGTGTGTGTGTGTGTGTGTGAGACTCTCCAACATAGTAACCTTTCTTCACTCAGAGCTCATTAAAGTTCATATATATGACCACATGTCATACATCTAACTCGACTCAATAACATTGTCTCTCCCACAATAGAACACCCAGTAGGAGGGAACCTGTCACTCACACAATGGAAGACCCAGTAGGAGGGGTCCTAGTGCAACATTTTAAATTCTTATCCCCAACATCGTCAGTGCTTGTCCACATTTTTCTTTCCACTGGCCCCAGTCCACTCAGGCTGACAGCATTGCCATCCTTTTAAACTCCATTAAACTTTGCTGCTTTTTCACTATTATCACATGCCATGTGCAATTCACTGTCATGTGCAAGAAACTCGAAACCCCTCTAGGACCCCACCTGTCATGACAATAGTTTGAACTGGATGTTCCTAGCCAGGTCCCAGAAAGACATTCCTTTAGTATCCGCTTCCTAAGTCTCCTGAGTTAGTCTTTGCATTTACTTTTTTTTTTTTCTGTTTTCCATTAGCTGTCATTGATTTACTTTTCTTGCCTCCATATAAGTTTATTTTTATTTTATTTATTTATTTATTAGAATTTTTTTTATTTACTTATTTTTTTCTTGTTTCAGAACCTTTGTTTGTTTATTCACTCATTTTTATGGCCGGCTCAGCCCACCCCGAGGGCAGGGCTGGTGCAGCATGTGGTGCTGGGGATCAAACCGCGGTCCCTGAAGCCATCCAAGCTTTCCCAACCAGGCGCTTTAGACCACTGAGCCATCCCACCGGGCCCACCTCCATATAAGTTTAACGAGTACAATTATAGCAGCAGACACCTGTCATCAAAGAGAGGGAGCCATAAGGTCAGCCTCAGAGGGTTAAGAGCAATGTGTCTGGGGCCCAGCAGGATGGCTCAGTGGTCTAAAGTGCCTGCTTAGGAAAGCTTAGGCGGCTGCAGGGACCGCGGCTCGATCCCTGGCACCACATGCTGCGCCATCAGCTCTGCCCTCAGGGCAGACTGAGCCGGCCATAAAAATAAATAAATAAATAAACAAACGAAAGTTCTGAAATAAGAAAAAAAATTCTTTAAAAAAAAAAAGAATTGCCGGGCATGGTGGTGCACGCCTGTAATCCCAGCACTTGGGAGGCTGAGGCAGGAGGATCAGTGTGAGTTCGAGACCAGCCTGGGCTTCAAAAGTGAGCTCAAGGCCAGCCTCAACTGCATAGTGAGACCCTGTTTCAAAAAGACAAAAAAATAATAATAATAATAATAATTTAAAAAAAAGAACAATGTGTCTTCTACTATAATTTTGAAATTTAAAACAATCTTCATAAGTTTTCTTATGGGCTCTCTTTGTGGCTGTGTCAACTTGAGAAGTTTAGAAGTATAACTAAGCAGCCAGGCGTGGTGGCGCATGCCTGTAATCCCAGCACTTGGGAGGCTGAGGCAGGAGGATCGGTGCGAGCTCGAGACCAGCCTGAGCTACAAAAGTGAGCTCAAGGCCAGCCTGAACTGCATAGGGAGACCCTGTCTCAAAAAGACAAAAAAAAAAAAAAAAAAAGAAGTATAACTAAGCAACTCCAGAGGGACCAGGGGCTTCAGTCTGATCCTGTGGTGTTAGGTACATGCAGAATGCAAGAGCTGTGGGGTTAGGAAGGCTTCCTCCCTGATTTCAGAAGGCCTGAGATGGCAGGCAGTGTGCCCTTGGGAGGGCAGTGCTTGAAGCTGTGAGGGTGAAGCCAAAGGTGCCTTCAAGACCCCAGAAGTTTTTATCCCTCTGCTGTAACTTTTGGAGTGAAAATATTTTTCTTGTGCCAGTTTAACTTTTCATGTGTACAGAAGCTTGCAGTTGAGAATTTACCTATCATCCTAGAGGAGACCAGGGACCTGGACATTTCAGCATTGCTGAAACTATTAGGACTTTGACAACTCTGGCAGACAGACTAAATGCCTTTTGCATAAAGGGATGTGCATGAGTCTTTGGGGGCCACGGATGGCATGTTGCGGTTCTGATGTAAGATAATGTTGAGAGACGGAACACTGGTGCTTCAGGGTTGTTAACACTGTGTTGTAATGCCCAAATTGTGAAGTGACAAGAATAAGCATGTCTTTGCATCTGAAAACCAGTTTAAAGAGATGTGTCTGGTTGACAAGTTGACAAGGGGTGGATTGTAATGGTTGATAAATTGTGTCAGTCTGAGAAGGCTAGAAGATTAATTGAGCAGCTCGGGTAGGGAGCCAGGGCCCTCACTTTGTGAATACCCTCATACTGTGCAAGAGCCAGGCACTGGAGAGGGTGTGAGTGCCACAGCTTCTGGGGAGGGCGTTGCATCTGCTTACCACATAAGGGAGGAGAGGAGGCTCGCCTCCTGCTTTGGTGCTTTTGCTGCCTTGACGTCTTCTGCCACCTTGAACTGTTGCCCCTGTGCCCTGCCACCCTGACTTGAAGCCAGTTGATGATTGGCTTAAGCCTCCACAAACTATGAGATAAATAAACCTTTTGTTCCTTAAGTTTCCGCAACAGGTATTTTGTCTCAGAAACAAGAGAAAAGTAATCAAGACAATGGTGATTTCCGTCAAATGAAGACACTCCTGTTGAGTCCTCAGCCACCTCGTTCACTGGCTCTCACACCATACCACTTGCGATTCTTCCCCAAAGTCGACATGACATGAAAACTAAACATTTTGAATTGATTCAGGACACTAAGGACATTGAGGTCCTGAGTTAGTTGTGCAAAAGTGCAACTAAAGATAAAGAGGATTCCAGACCTGCTTTAGAAAGTGACAAGAATGAGAGGATACATGTTTGACATGAGAAAAGGTACTCTGAGAGAGAATAAAGACAATGTGTCTCTTACTGTAAATAATTTTTAAAAATTTAAAAATTCACCATGATGTTTGATGTACCTCATGTATCCCAGAGTTCCCTTCTCCCCACTCACTCGTGGGTCAGTGGAGCACTAACACCCTTAATCCAAGCACCATTAACCCCAGCATTGCACTATGAATAAATTACACATTCTATTCAGCCACCTCGAGTAAAACCCTATGACCACATGAAGCTCTGGGGTACATCCAAACACAAGCCATATGGGAAACGAGTAACTCTATTTGTTTTCGTCAAGTGGCATAAACTTGAAGTTTCAGGTACTATGAAATTCCCATTTCACATTTTTCATTATTTTTGGTTCCCTCTTTAGCTACAGAACGTCTGAATTATAGCTATGCCCTGCCTCCAGGATGCCAAGGTTCTCCGCTCCCACCATGCTCCATGAGAGAGACGCCGGAGCAGTGTCTGAGTGACCACTTCTGTCTTGGTGTTGTCTGGTAATTTGACATTTACTGAATATCATGGCATTTGCCATGCCTGTGAGCCACACGTTTTCCTTTTTTCTCTCTCTTCCTTTTCTTCTTTCTCCTTTGTCCCCACATTCGTCCATTTTGCCCCTTGCTTTCTTTTTTCTATAGAGATATTTCCCATTTTTATTATTTGCAAACAGAGTAATATAGTAAATGTATTCCAGAAATTTTTGCTTATTAGTTTTGCTTCTTAAATTTTGTTTTTAGACATAAAAACATATGAATTGTATATATTAATGGGTGCCATGTTAGCTATTGATATGTTGGTAAATTATGAATACACTTCATTTTTAAGAATCAACTTTAATGCCATAGTTCTGGAAAAGTGCAAATGTTTAGCTCCAAAAGTAATAAAAAAAAGTTTAAATAACCCAAGTATTAATATTTAAAGAAATTACCATGAAATATTAAGGAGCCAGTAAAAATAATGTGGTAGAACTCTATGTAATGGCAGGGAAAGATAATCATAGTGTATTATTAAAAAGACAACTTGAATCTAAACTGATCTGATGATGAAAATATGTAATATAATCATTGTTAAATTTAAACAATAAAAATATTAAATCATAAAAAAGAGAACTTGAAAAATATCATATCTTGCATGATTATATTTTATATGTTACTGAGAACATTGTGTAAATGTATAGAAACAGAAGAGAACATGCCAAATACTGTTTCCTATTTTCCTTATTCTATATTTTTAAAACTATTCCATGAAAAAGTTCGCTACAGATATTTTATGCCAAGAAGTTTAGAAAAATTATAAAACAAATAAGTATATAAATAATTTCTGCCTTTGGAGAGCATGTTCCAAAAAAAAAAAAAAAAAAAAAAAAGTGGAAAATTTGTTCTCAGTTTTGATCACTAGAGGGCACCAAAGGCATAGAATTATTCTAAAGTCTTTTTTTTTTTTTTTTTTTTTTCTTCTGTCTTGAGTCAGCGATGTTTTTGGTCTTGCCTGTTAAGACAGTTTTAAACATTTACTGGAATATCACTTGCTGCTCAGACTTAAAGAAAGTAAACTTCTTGGCCTAGGTTTTTTTTTCTCTCTCTCCTTACTATTATATATTTCCTGAAACAGGCAGCCATCCATCTATGGGACTATCCAAAACAGACGGGTTCTGAAGAATGCTATTTATTTCCTCTTTTGATACCAAAAGGCCTCTAGGCCTATACCTGCTGGATGTGAACGCTGAGCAATGTTGCCAGAGAGGACCACAGGACACCCAGCACAAGCGTGCTCCGATTCCGCTGAAACAGCACGGACCGTTTCAGGGAGAAAGCCTTGGGACTTTACTGGCAACAGGTGGTGCGCGCAGGACGGCTCTAATGCAGTAGAACATTCGTGAATACCCATCATGTCTTTGAATAGCAGACCACACTACCTTTTTGAAGGTTAATGGCTCTGCTTTCTTTTAAAACTCAATATTAGCCCCAAATTATGGGGAGACAGAAAGAGTAGCAAGGGAGTCTCAATTTACTGAATAGTCAAAGAAACACGCTCCCTTCAAAAGACTTCTCCGACTCAGCTAGAAAAATGCACAAATTAATTTCAATCTTTAAAAAATTTTTTTTTCTTGTTTCAGAACTTTTGTTTGTTTGTTTATTTATTTTTATGGCCTGCTCAGCCTGCCCTGAGGGCAGGGCTGGTGCAGCATGTGGTGCCAGTGATCGAACCGCGGTCCCTGCAGTCGCCTAAGCTTTCCTAAGCAGGTGCTTTAGACCACTGAGCCATCCTGCTGGGCCCCATTAATTTCAATCTTGTAGCCTGTTGATGTTCCAGGGCACTATCATTCATATTAAAAGATAGATTCTGGAATAAACAACATGTGGCGTGAGAACTGTGTGTATTTGGCTGAAGTTAAACAGTGGACGAAAGTGTCACAGGAGAGAAGCCCTTCTTTTTTTTTGTATTTCAATTACCGGCAGATAAATTAGTTACCTGACAATGAGGGAAAATCTTTCTTGATGCCCTCCTGAAGAAACTAAGCGGAACATAGCTTTTCATAAGGAATTCTAGCAAGAATTAGAAAGAGATAATTCCAGCTAGAGTTATATACTGGCCAAATCTAAGGGTCTGACTGGTATAAGCCACACACTGAGAGCCTTCCAAGAAATACCAATGCGACCCACTTTGCCGCGAGCCTTGTTTCTTACCCAATGTAATTCATTCAGTTTGGGTCTCACGTAAGGTTTGAGGTGTTCAAGGGTTTTGCGTTGTTTTGTTTTTTAGGTTAAATTAGGCAGCTAGGCAAAGAAAATTTAAATCTTGAAGGAAGTAAAAAGCCACTGAACACAGCGAACTATGTATTTTCACTACCTGAAGTGACACATTGCAATACCTGTGATGCCAAACGCTTCATGTCAATGAGTTACTTGTTAAGTTGTAACTAGAAAAATCGCATTTTCCACTGCAGCTCAGGATACATGTGAAAACATGCTGGGAACCTGTTGTATGATTTATGTGAAAAATGTAGGTAAATGGAAAACACTAGATTGCAGTTAATGGTGTGCTAAACATGATTACCACAAAGCAAATAAAAATTTGTATAGGGATTTTGATGTTTGAGCTCTTATATCTTAAAGCCAAGTACCTTATAGAATCTGTTAGAGTATGCCTGCAAAAGTCTACTAGGGGGCCGGTGAGATAGCTCAGCAGTCTAAAATGCCTATTTGGGCAAGATTAGGCCAGTACAAGGACTGCAGTTCAATCCCCAGCACCACGTGGCATGCCAGCCCCACCCCTAGGGATAGGCTGAGCTGGCCACAAAACAAAACAAAAAAGAATATACAAAAGTCTACTGGAAACTGGAGCTTACATTTACATTTCCAAAAGTAACTCAAACCCAAACCCAAATCTCTGGCACTCATTAGTTTTAATTTTGCCTTACTATCTTTCAGATTTCTGAGACTACTTTCTTTTTACAAAGGAAGTTGCATTTAATACTGAAATCCATATAAAACTGTACACAAACATATATACATGAGGCATGGGTGCGTATAAACTTAGCACCTGCCAAAATGTGTCTTAAAGATTATTAAGAAGTAATGTTTCTTCCTGAGATTTTTTTTTTCCTTTTGGCGGTACCAGGGATTGAACTCAGGACCTTGCACTTCCCTATCGCTCCATCCTGATGAGACATTTTAAATTGAGCTCACAAAGTATCATTTATTTCTTTCCTAATGCTCTACTCACCTACCATCCTCTTCTCTGTAAGGGCATAAAGTAGGACTTCCTTCTATCACAGAAATAGAAAATTTATGTTATACTAAATAACTTGAGAGGCGTCCTCATATTACTGCATCAGCCCTATTCCACAAAAAGCAAAAAGTCTGATTTACCTTTTAGAAGGTCTCACTTTTATTTTAGGTAAGTCTCATCCTATCAAATTATATATCCAATGTATTCATTGGACATAAAATCTGGTCAGTGACCACTTCTGCACTTGGTAGAGCTGAGTTATCAACTGTGGGCTTGAGAAACATCTTAGAGTAAAATGAGAACACTTCATAGCTCAGAAGTCAAAGATCTCATTCCTGTACCAGTTCTTTACCTTTCTTTGGACATCTGGAAGAAAGCCAGAAAGAAATTTATTTATTTATCTGTAATGGAAAAAACTGAGGAATTAAGAGATACAGTCATGAAGTAGATAAAAAGGCAGAGGGCTCTGTCCTCATTCTCCTCCGCTGTTACTAATAGGGTAAGACATGGAGTCCACCCAAGGGTGCCCATGGTCTTGACACTGCTCTTTGGGTTGACCCTGGATGCTCCCTTACCAGGCTGAGCGATTTTGGGCAATGCCTGGAGACCGGAGCTGCAACGGTCTCAGCCAGAATCTTAAACCCGTGTGCGAGCAGAGGGATAGCTAGCCTCCTTTAATCTCGGTGTCATCATTTATTAAATGGAGATAGTGCATACTTGGAAGAACTTCCCTGAAAGGTATGCAAAAGACCGTACAAAGCACCAGCACAATCTAGCTAGTAATAAATATCCAATAACACTCTTCTCACTTCCGCAGAAGGTTGTTGTGTGATGGGAGTGCTGTACTGTGTGCACAAACACGGAGTTTTGTAAAGTATAAAATGCTAATCAAGCGCCTAGTGGGTGTTAGTGCTATCTTAAACCCAACTTTTTCACACGCTATTTCTTTTTTGGGAGGAGGGGTGACAAAAATGGATAGTCTGAAAATTATATAAAATCACTACTACATAGGCCAAACTCAATTTTAAGAGAATATCAGTTTTTCCCTAAGGGAAAAAAATATGGAAAACTAAACTTATTATTAGGGACAGCTGCCAATTTGACTCTTCAAACACGAGGGTGCTCCAGGGGTAGGTAAGGAAATACATCAAGATGTGGTAGGAAGGGTAAGAGGAAAACCTAGGAAAGAGGGATGATTGCACAGGGACTGAGATCTTAATTACCGTAAGGAAAGGAAAAAGCCTTTCTATGTGTAGTTTACTTTGAAGGGCAAATTTATTTGACACCTATAATTAACCACATACCACTATTTAAATAAGCCTGGCAAAGACTGGTCATTTGGGGCTGACAGTACAGTTTTGGGGAGCAGGATGAGCAGGATGAACAAGGTGCCAGGTCAGAAGCGCCCCCTCCCCGTGTGCTGGAAAAGTTCAGATTGTGTAGCGGAATGAAGACAGCTCTACCCTGGGAAAAGCTGACCCCATTGGAGGATTAGATCTAGCCCTCCTCTGCCCCCACTCCGTGGGAAAGACAGTTCCCTGAGCGGGGAGCACTAAAAGTAGAAACTGAATTTAGAAGTTAGTAGAGTATAAAACATGTAGAGGTTTATCCTATGAAGGGATAACCATTGAAATTTTCTAAATCTAAACGAACACTTTGGCAAGAGTTTCTTCATAAACCAGGGCCCTAACATCCAGGGACCTGTTCCAAGTCATAGAAGATAGCTTAGAAGAGTAGAGGTCAGGCAGATGAGGAATGACTAGGCAACAAACCACGAAGAAGCAACGCTAAGCCTGAGAAATTGCCATGGAAACCATCCTGGCTGTACATTGGGCTACGTGACTTCCGCAGATTTGCTCCAGTGCTGGCCTTCAATCTTTCCATCTGGAAGAGGGTGACTATTTCACTTGCAATGCTGTTATAAGGAGGAAGTAACAAAGTGGATGTACAGACTTTAGCGTCCTGGCATAACGAGTAATATTTTTAATAAAATACTCACGAAGATACTCTATCATGTGGCTAGGAGCCTCCAGCCAGGACGTTCTGTGGAACTATGTCAGGAATGCAGGGGCTGTCCTGCAGAATGTTCTATGCTAACTTTAACTGAGAGTGTAAAATGACAGCTTAGATAACAAAATCCAAACAAAATAGAAACCTTATTCTAATATGCTCTTTGAAATCACTTCAAATGAAAGTCACATGAGGCTAAGGAACAGCAGCCTCTCTTCTCATAGTTTCTTCTTTTGAACTGTGACAATGATTTTTCTGCCCATCAAACAAACATACTACTTGTTTTGGGCTCTGTAGAAAGAATCATTTCAAAAATAAATAAATAAAGAAAGAAAGAAAGGAAGAAAGAAAGAAAGAAAGAAAGAAAGAAAGAAAAAAAAGATTGCAAAATGTACTAACCTATATTATATACTAGTCAGCCAGAGATATACATTACACATGTTAAATTCATGTAAATATCTATAAAATGTATCCATGACTATGGGTGACAGGTACTGAGTTCTTTAGAAGAAGCTAGACAACCTAGAATTGATATGAGACTCCTACCACATAATGTAAAGTCAAAGTTAAACTTGCATCCATTCCACTCTATAACAAAAGTTGTATTATAATTAACAAAAAACTAACTTTATGGTCTGGATTTGTTATCATTCTTCCTCTGAACACCGAACTGTTCCAATGCATAAAACTATTAAAAGATGTGGCACAATAATGGCACAGGCTTCTTTCCTGTGCCCGTTTCTCTTAGTGTTCACCCTCTGGTGCTTCCTGAGCTGGTCTCAGGGCCTGCAGTCTGCGCCACAGCTACTTTAGTATCACCTGGGAGGGAACGGAATTTCCTAGAGAAAGATGAAACCAAACTCCAAATGCAGTTATTCTGCGAGAGGTGAGAAAACGGTTGGAATGAGTCTCTTCTTCAGGGCAGATTTTTTCGAGACCTTGCTGAAACTTTCATCACCAATCATAGCACTACCTTGGAAGGTTCACTGGAGGCACAGCCTCGTCGCAGTCACTGAGTGCCATTCACCTGGGAATTTCATTTTGGAAAATATGTATCATCTCTGGAATGCAAAGCATTAACGTGGTGCTGTCCAGTAAAGCAGTCAAGCAGAAGGAAGAGGCCAGGGAGAAAATCTAATAGGCCAGAATAGATCGCCATAGGGGCTTCCAAAGACAAGTCTGGTGACGAGTAGAGGCCTGGATAAAAGAAGATCAGAAATAAGACAGAGAAGGCGGCCTGTGGAGGGCTGAGCTAGGTCTACATTAAGGTGTTAGCAGAGAGGCTGGGAAGGAGCGGAGTAAAGAAAGAGGTGACATCCAGGGGTGGCCTGAGGTGACGCCCAGATGGGAAGGCTGTTGGCGTCATTCTCACAAATGAACACAAATAAAGAAGAAAAGAGGTAGAAGGAGACACATAGTGAGCGCTGGCCAGCGGGCACCATTAGATGCAATCCATGACCAAGTGGATGCACAGACTCACTTATTTTCTAGAAGAATATTGACAAGACATCCAAATAGAGAGCACTACACATCCGGAGCATTTGGAGCAGTGGATTTGAGTCAATCACAACAAACATTCGTCTCTTGTGAGTTATAGAACTTGAATTGGGGAAATTTACACATTATTAGTAAAAATAAACTATAATAATAAATGTCATGAACATTGATAACATTTATATTTTATTTAATAATTTTACTGTAAGAGATTAAGAAACTAACCACAGATGTTGAAGATATTAAAAAATATGCGCCATATAATTAAAGGGAAAATGAATTCAATCTGGCAGTCCAAGAAAAGGGTAGTGAAATGAATCATGATACATCTATAAATGGACTATTAGCCATCCTTTAAAAATACTTTTCTTAAAGCATCCTTAAAAGTGTAAGTTCTCTAGGTTCCTATCATTGCATCATCAGTCAAACAAAAAACTTGATCTTTTTGTGTTTGTGCGTGTGCGTGTGTTTGTGTGTGTGTCTATGTGTGTGTATCTTAGGGAAGGGTCTATAGGGTGTTCAGGGTCTCACTACTAGATCAGACTCATAGTGATCTGCCTGTTCACAGCCTCCCGAGAGCTGGGATTATAGACATGTGCATCACACTAAGTCTCAATTGCCATCTCAGTGCACCCCAGAGGGCTGCAGCAGGGCCAGCACAGCAGGCCTGGGAATAGAGCCCCCAGCCCCTGCTCTGCCTTGCAGGTGCTTTAATCAGCTGAGCTATTTGGCCAGCCCCAATAACACTGTCTTAAAATGATATAAACCTATGTCATCCATGAAATTTCTCAAGGTATGGAGTCTAGAAGTGGCTTATCCAGTAGCTCTGGCTCTGTGAGCCTCATGAGATCCCACTTACACTATGGCCCAGGGTGCAGTCTTCCCAGGGCTTGCTGGAGATGGCACAGCCATTTCCAGGTGCATGTATGTGCTTAATGGAAGGCAGATTTTCTAGGTGCTGGCTGTGGGTTGGTTCCACACCATGTGGGTTCTGTCACTGGGGTCATCACAGTATGACAGCTTGCTGCCCCACTGAGAAGTGAGTGAGATAATTAATGATGGGGACCACAGCCACCTGTGACCGCATCTCAGAAGCAAGGCCTGCCATTCCTGTCATTGATCACTGATGGCATCGATGAAGCTTGATACACTGTGGGAGGAAACTACACAAGGATGTGAACCACACCGAAGGGCACCCTGGAGACTGTTTTGTGCGTGACGACACTGGTGGCGAAATAACTGACTGAATGAAATCACGAAGACGAAAAGGCCTTAGTAATTCAAGAATTTCAGAGAAAGAACACAGTGTAAAGATATCCAAATATTAACTATGTTCATTGGTGTTGTATCACTTTCTAGTCTTTGGTATTTCATGAGAATTTATAATGGACACCCATATTCTGTTGATATTCATAAGTGTTGAAGCTCAGAAAATACTTTGAGCCATTGATACCTTTTGCATTCAGTATATCAGTGTTCAATAAAACTCAGTCCTTAACTGAATGAACTTTGGTGTATTCTCCTAATTTAATATAACTAATTAATCTTAGGATGAGGAGATCATCTTTTGAGTTCTTTTTGATAAATTCTATTACCTGGCATAGGTACTGAGCACCAGTTTAAATATAATAGCTAGATTTCTGATCAGTGACCATTAAGTTATTTTTTCTTTCCAGTGCTCTCACCTTATAAATGGAACTTTATGCCTAGGCTACGTACTCTGTATGACAACTGTGGTTGTAAAATTCATTGGATTTCTGAAGATATTTATTAAATGCTTAACAAGTATTTAAAACATAGTGCTTTCTTAGTCAAATGTACCCTAATCCAAGATTCAGGAAGAATTCGAAGGTGGTTTTGGAAAGAAAAGTTGCAAATGTTTATTTTTCACTTGCACCGTGAAATCTAGGCCCTGCCCCAACACACCAGAGGGTAGCATTTGGAGCCGTGAAAAGCCATGCAGAAGTTTTCTGCTGCATTTACAGAGCTTCAGTCATCTGCAACACGGAGTAGGGCCTGTTTGTGATTCGTGTAGTCCTGACCAGTGTCTGCGGATACCCCAACAAAGGCCTGTCCTGGTGTTCCAATATTTACTGGTATTTCCTTCTGCAGGATGTCCGCTCTGCTTGTCTTCCCGCTTGAGAGAGTGCAGATGTTCCTGAAAGCATCTTTGCATAGATTTTCTTGAAGCGAAATGTAGAGAGAAAGGGGCAAAGCTTGGCGGGAGCTGTCAGGGCCACAGAGAAGAAAGCTGCTGGGCAGGGCTCTCTGGGCTTCTGAAACGTGAGCTGTTCTCTAGGAAACAGCTTTGCTTCTGTTTTATGAGAAGAGACTCTCACTCTACCAGAGGCTAGGAATGTCCTGGTACTCTTCCAAATATTCAACATCCCATGACTCCATGACTATCAATACCCTTGGGTCATCTGTGTCCTATGAAGTGGCTCCAAAATATTTCTGAGTGTCTGAGATGCAGAGGCTTGGGTATAGGAGAGATAGGTCCAAGGAAACAGAGAGATCTTATTTGACCACAAACAAGGAAGACCAGTGAACGATTTCAAATCTAGCCTAAAGAACTCTATAAACACATCTCCAAGTGCTAACCACATGGTAAAACTACCACCCCAGTACAGAGAGCTGCAGCCAGGCTTCCAGGCTGTAGGTGACTACAGATGCAAATAAAATATTTAAATGTTTAATAGCTTGTGGTATATTGCACTCTTGAATGACTGGTGCCTTCCGGACAAGGAAAGCCCTAAGCTGCACCCCAGGGATCTGAGGACTTGTGCATGAGAGAAACGTCACGGAGATATTACTGTAAAGAGACTCTGTAACCAAGATAAATTTAGAACGTTTTATACACCATGATGATAAATACATCCTGCAAAAGGAGGAAAGGTGTACTCGAAATTTCCTGCAAGGAAGTGTACATAACATAACTCAGATTCTGATTTGTGGGCTAATACAAATTTGGTCTATGTAAGAACATAGTAGGATATATATGACAAATATGTATATTCTCAAATGTATACATATATACTCAAATATACGTGTATTCCCAAATACAAATGTGTTATGGCTTATGTCTAGTTGTCCCCCCAAAGCCTCATGCAATCATAGGGCAGGGGCTTCTATAGATTGAGACTTGATTCATGAGTCACTGGGATTATGTATTTTAGTACGGATGAGATTATGTGTCTGAGTACTGCAAGGAAGTATAGGTGTGGCCTGAGGCGGATAGGCTAAAGCAGAGAACTGATGTAATTTAAAAGAGAGACAGAGAGACAGACTAGCGCTGTTGCTCTCTGCTCCCCTGGTTGTTCTGTTGCCTCTGTCACCATTGTTGCTGTTCTGCCACCATGAACTGCTGCTCTCTGCCATGTGCCTCTCAGCCTTGGAGCCGGCCGAATATGGACTGAAACCTACACAAACTGTGAGCTAAATAAAACTTTCCTTCCTTCATTTCAAATGTTGGGTGCTTGTCCCAGCAATGAGTAAAAAGTAACTATATCTGCATTCATATATATATATATGCATTCATATATATATATATATATATATATATATATATATATATATATACATATATATATATATTCTTCAATCCATGTGCTATGGAGTATAGAAAAGCTTGGTCATGTTCAAATGAAAAGGCAGTTGTAGGATCTATAAAGATTAGTTTGAGAAGAAAAAAAGAATACTCCCCTGGGCTCATCTTTCCATGCATGTGCCCAAATGCTGAAGGTCTTTCTTTGTTTCTTTCTCTTTCTTTCTTTCTTTCTTTCTTTCAGCTGGTTCAGGCTGCCTTAAGGGTGGGTCCAGTAAAGTTTGTGGAGCTGGGGCTTGAACCACGGTCCCCTGCGTCTGACTTGATTTGGCTGAGCAGGCAAAGTTTAAACAAGTTAGCTAAGCCACAGGCCCCTGAAGGTCTTTTTCTTTTCCTGATGTAAATATATATATATATATATATATGTATTTTTATTTATTTGTGTATTTTTATTTAGTTTTTCTCTCACTTTAGTAAGCATGCTTCTTGGTGGCAAGAATTTTACCTGTTTTGTGTCCTCTTTTTCTACAAATATTAAATCAGACCCCGGCTTTTAAGAGATGTTTTATAATTACATGTTAGGTTCTTATGAATAAATATATTGCTATGAATATTTTCTCTGAGGTAGATGAGAAAAATCATTATCAACCATGAATCAGCTCTCAATTCTCCTCTTTCCTAATGTACTTTAAATTTGACAGTTAATTGAAATGTCAAGGCCTAGTTTGTTCGTCAGTTCGTCTGATGACCAAGTTCATTACCAATACTTGGAGAAGATGCCGCAGACGCCACAGGTGGCCATGTACCCACCTATAGCCACACTTCCTCTGCAGCAGTGGCATCTTACTGCTCAAAGGAGATCACGTCACCAACATCTGTATTTTTAAAACCCCTCTTGCGTCACGAGCAGGCTCTATGATTACCTGTCAGTGATGAATTACAAACAGAAGCTGATAAAGATATATCAGGAATGACACTTTAAGCCCCAGATTTGCCTTCTGTATTAATTCCCTTTCTTTTAGCTCATTGCAAGGGTTTGTAATGAGGTTTTAGATATGGTGGAACCAAAAGGTAGAAAGAGACCAGTTGTCTGCATCATTATGTGGAGGAAATCACCTTGCTAACCATGGATGAAAGATCAACATTGCAAATGAGTAAAATCTACATTATCAGATCAAGCCACTACAATCTTAGGATTCATTTGTTTTAATGTTAGTGTCACTTGTATTTGAACAATTATTTAGAAAACTTTTCAAACAGAATGTGATGCAAATCTTGAAATAGTTTGGCAGCTATTTTGAACTAGAAGAAAAACGTAAGATGCTTTTGTATTTTTTCCAAATTTCAATTTCCAGGGGCCGGTGAGATGGTTCAGTGGTCTAAAGCATCTGCTTTTAGAAAAGCATAGGCAACCTCAGAGACCACGATTTGATCCCAGCCCACCACATGCTGTGCCAGCCCCACCCCCAGGACAGGCTGAGCCAACCATTAAAAAAAAATCAATTTCCAGTTTTATAATACTCTTTAAAAATTAACTTTTGAAAAGAAATCACTCCAATTTCCCTTTTTGATGTAGAGACAAGGTCTTGTTTATTGACCTCAAAAGGTAAGCGACAGAAATTTTCAAATAAAGATTCTTAAAACTAAGAGTGTGAGACATTTCTTGTCTTTTTTGATCCTTTCGTGTCCATTTCCTTCTTTTTCCCCTTCCGCTTGCTTTTCTTTTTCTGCACTTCCTCTTCTGCTGTCTCTGTGTCTATCTCTCTGTCTCTCTGTCTTTTCCTGTCTCTATATCTGTCTGTCTGTCTCTGTCACTGTCTCTGTCTCTGTCTCTCTGATCTCTCTCTCTCTCTCTCTCCCCCTTCTTATTTTTCATTTTGAGACACAGTGTTGCCTATTTACTAAATGGCCCAGGCTAGACTCAAACTTGCCTCCCAAAGTGTTGGAACTGCAGTTATGCAGCTCCATACTGAACTGCTAGTGGAAATTTTCTAATCAAGCAAAATCAGCCCTTGTCTTTATGTTCTCATGCCTCGTACTTTCAGAGATTAAGAAGACATAAATTCCTTTTTCCAGAAATCTCACTGAGATTGCTGGACTCAGATATTTTGATGACTCAAGAAACCTGAAGTTGAGATATATTGAAAATGGTTTTACTATTTGTGCTGTCATAAAACTTGAAGAGAAGTACATAGATTCTTTTTATACTCAATCCTTGCTTTTCAGTGGTTGACTTCTTTTTGCATATGAAGAATGATCATTAAAAAAGCAACATGAAGGGTTAGATTTCCAGTGTCATATTGTAAAGAGCTTTTTATTGGACAAGAGTTCTATTCTTGTTTCCTTGTCAAGAAGTTAAGGAGAGATGGAAAACATTTGTGTTCTCACTCTGATGGCTTTTGTCCTATTGTTCACAAGGATGAGCTCTGCTCTCTACTCTGGCTAGAAATAGCATCCCAAAGCTGAAGGACTAACAATCACACTAATCCAGGTAGGAAGGTTGGTGTGAATACACAAAGCATGCTTAAATCAATTTTTATTTGATAAATAACTGAAATAAAAAAAGGAGAAAGACACCTGGAAGTCCATATATTTCATTTTGCCGTATTCAAACATCTTTCATGATCATTATTTTCACAGAATGAAGATATTCACAACTGTGTTTTTAAGCAATATAAGCTGAAGAGGGGTATGTTAAAATGTATTGTGTACATATGCAGACAGACATATGTGTTTGTCTTATACCTCAATGAATTTTCATAAACTGAACAGAGCTATAACATTCATACAAGACACAATTCTCTGTGTCTCTGTCTCTCTCTCTCCCTTTCTCCTCTTGGAAGCCCTCTCATTTTCCTTCCAGTCACAATAAGAATCATGTCCATGCCTTCAAACCACAGAGCTTAGTTTTACCTCTTTTTATAATTTTTAGTGACTATAATCATAGAGTAGATAATCTTTTTCCTTTTGCTGTACATATTGTTGGCAACATGTCCTATCATTGCATATATGTGCAGACCGTTCATTCTCCCTGCTGTATAAATATGGCACAATCTACTTATGCATGTTACCTCTGATAGACATCTGGATAGTATCTAGTTTGGTTTGGGGCTATGACAAACAGTGATATTATGTACGTTCTAGTTAAATCTTTGAGTGAACTCAAATGTGCTTGTGTTGAATATATGTGTATGCATATTGAGGGAAAAATTAATTGCTGCTGAGTTTTCCAAGATGCTTGTAACAATTCATACCTCCATTTGCATTGTAAAAGATTTGAGTAATTTCATATCTTGTCAGCACTGGGCTCTTATGTCTTTATTATTTTTATTTTACTTTGTTTTATTTTTAAAGAGAGTACAAATTAGAATTAAAACAGAAAAAATTACAAGCAATGCAAAATTTCACAATATTTGTTGTAACGTATGGTGTTGTCTTCCAACAAGTTATTTATATTACAAGATATATGCATGTAAATTTGGAAGAAGAAAGAAAAAGGCGAGAAATGTATAAGAAATTGAGAAGAGAAAACTACAAACAATTGAAAAATGGAGACAGAACAAATTATTATCTGCTCCTTTCCATAGACCAGCAGAAATGCACAGTACAGTTGTCCAAGCCATCCTGCTTACATACATAGATAAATCTCTTTTTCCCACTCCTTCTCCTGTTCTCCTCAACTCAGTAACTCTTTCCTTTTGAATAAATTAATTCCCTTTTCCCAGTATTTATTGTACCCTTTAGATTCCATTTTTCTATTTCAGGTTCTCACACTGAGGAGAAAATATGCTGTTTGTACATGTGGGTTTGATTTATTTCACTTCAGAGTATGTTCTATAATTACATCTATTTACTAAGTAAAGACCCAAATATATACTGCTTTATAGCTGAATAATACTCCATTTGTGTAAAAATACCAGATCTTCTTTTCCCATTCTTCAATTGGCAGACAACTGGGTTGTTTACAGGATTTAACTATGACAAATTGTGCTACTGTAAACTTGGGTGCACATGTATTGCTGTGGTATGAAGTTTTCAGTTCCTCTGTAAAAATATCCAGGCAGGCAGGGAATAGCTAGCTTGAGTGGGATCTCCAATCCTAGCTGTTTAAGGAAGCTCTGCTCAGATTTTCATGGTGGTTGTACCACTCTGCAATCTCAATAACATTGGAGAAGGCTTTCTTTTCCTTCTGAGCCCCTTCAGCATTTGCTATTGGCTGACTTCTTGACATCAGCCATTCTTTCTGGGATGAGATGGAATTTCAGTGTTGTTTTAATTTGCATTTCTTGAATAAAAAATGATGTGAGCATTTTTTCATATATTTAATTTCCATTTGTATTTCTTCCTCTGAGACATGTGCATTCATCTCAGATATGCATTTTTGGATTGGGTCTTTGGATTTGGTGCACCTGTTTCTTTTTGTTTTTTTTATTCTTTATGCGTTCTAGACAGAAGGCCTTTGTTGGAGGGACAATGTCTTTAACTTATTATTACAGTCACTCTAAAGCATACTTAGAGGTATGATTTAATTTTCAATTTTTTTGATAGAAATAACTTGAGAATATAAAAACATGTTTGGATAACCTCCTTTCTCAAGTCCTCATTTTATCCTTTTACCTCTTTCTATACGAGATCATTCTCATTTTTCTTGTTGGTTTAGAAAAGCTCCTTATGGGCTTTAGACAACAGTCTTTTGAAATACTTTCATGGCGTTCTACTGCTTTGATGATGGCCCTTTACATTTTTAAAATATTGCATTTTGATGACTGTATGTCCTTAATTTCAGTTAGATAACCCTGTAAGGCAGGAATGATGGTACACCGAGCTTTTCGAGGAGGTGATGTGGTTCTGTGAGTGCAAGAACTGGGACACCCAGCACTATTGAATGGCATGTTAAACCCTACGAATTGCTCCATATATTTTTTTCCCCTTTCTTTTTCTAATTAGACTGCTGACAAATCAATAGCTACTTCTGGAGTGTCATAGCAATGATAGGTGTAATTTTACAAGTTGTAATTCTATTAACGTGTTCCCAAGTGAGGAGTTCAGCCACCAAAGGCACAGTAGAGTTTTCACTGTCAGATTAGGATGAGACACGGACGGGGCCCGGCAGGATGGCTCGGTGGTTTAAAGTGCCTGCCTAGGAAAGCTTAGGCGTCTGCAGGGACCACGGTTCGATCCCCAGAACCACATGCTGCACCGGCCAGGCCCTCAGGGCGGGCTGAGCTGGCCACAAAAATAAATTAAAAAAAAAAAAGGATGAGACACGGACTTTTTCAGGACACCGTCAGTCTTTCAAAAGTAATAAGTCAGAAAGCCAGCGCCAGTGTTCTGTCCCACAGAAAGAATGGCAGTGAGTGGAGCTAGTCTAACTCCTAAACATACTCACAAGAATTTTCTCAGACTCTGAAATTGTAAGAGCCTGTAATCAGTGATTTTTTTTGTGAAAAATTAGAACCTGAGAGTATTATTATAGCGCTTAGAATTTAATGCTAGAATTAAATCCAACATAAGATTTATGTTAGAAAAACAAAGCTTTCTGCACAGTAACATGAATAAACGAACATAGTTCCTGGAAAAAATGGGATTTACTCCTGAAAATCTGTAAATAATTATATATATATATATATATATATATATATATATATATATATATATGTAAAACACTTGGCTATAAAGTGATTCGGTGAAATTATAATTTTCCTCATAAAACAAAAAATTCTGTTGTATTATTAAACATTTTATGACCTCAAATGCTGGTTTATAGTAGAACAGCTAGAAGTTATGGTTGAAGCTGACTCTTGTGGTCTGCTGGGAGTTTAAGCAGAGGGCATGCTTTCTAGAAGTTCTCCGGATCTCAAGCCACAGTCAGCTGAGGGATCTACCCTGAGGGCCTCTTGGTTTACCATCCAAGTAGGCTACCATGTCTATTTTTACAGAAAACTCCAGTTACCTAAATCCTATTGTGCCTTCTCTGTTTCCATTATAGTAAATTTCAGAGCAGATTACTTATGAAGTCCTTTTAAAACCAAAAATATCACAGGGAATGCCCATAAGGATCCTATGTGACTAAAACTAAGAAGTGAAAATGGTATTTTATTAGATATTGAAGAATCACATTAGGGTTATTCTTAAGTGTTTATATGCTCCAGTAAGTTGTGAAACCTCCAATTGGCTCTATTTATCTTTATGGCTTTCATTTTCTTAGTATATTGCCACAAATGTAGTATGTGTATGGTGTATGCTGTGGGCTAAGTGAATGTAACTCTAACTTTTGAAATGGCAAGGTATGAGCTTGACAGAGATGGTCTTCTCTGCTGTCACATGTTCCAAGTACTTACAACTTAGAAAATGGCTCTTTTAGTAGTAACTCTTCTGTCTGGACAGATTCCCTGTCTTATATTGAAGGCGATTCTCTATGTTTTTTTTTTTTTTATCACATAAATGTAATCAAACTATTAAAACATTTTGAAGTACAAATCTCCCTCCAGAATGTGTAAAGAGATATTTTCATGGCAACCCAACATATTTTTATGGGTTAAATTTTCACTAAATATGATCTGTTTTACTTTGAAATACAAATATCTTTAAAGCATAAGTTGTAAGCAACTGGAAAATTGGTTTTAAATGCACATGATACATGATTTCCCAAATGTTCAGGGTCTCAGTGTCTTTTCTGTGACTATGAAATTGCATAAACACATTCTATAGCAACCTTTAGTGATGTGATGTGCTTCTTCCCAGCTGAGGTACTGAGGAAGCATAAAGGTATATTCTACCCATTGATGCAGAGGCGATACTTTATTGTATTTTCAATTAATGTTCTACACAAAGACTTGTAGAACATGAACTATTTCCTATGGGTCATGAATATGCCTGCAGAGCTAGCAGTGCTTAATATCAATTACACTCTGACACATCTATTAAGGTAAATGGGTATTAGATGCACAAGAAATTCATCATTAAGCAGTTGTACTAGCTGCTTAAATTGCTGAGCTAGTACAACTCTCAGGTCCTAGTCTGCTTGGGGTAATATGATTTCTGTTTACTTACCTTTTAGCCTACAGTAAAATTAAAACTATAGAAGGAAAAAAATCTCTTTTTCTTATTAGGCTGCTGAAAAAATCTTGTATTCTGTGATATCTGTTTCTAATTTGCCTTTGGGGAAAGGAATGCCACATAGTTGCCTTATTTCTCCCTTCAGACATTCAAAACTTCACCAAACTGCAGTCAATCCAGGATGCACACCCCAGCATGGGTTTTTTTTTTTCCCCTTGGGATCATAGTCAATAAATTTGATTAGTTCAGAAAGCAGTCCAAGCCACCAGCCCACAAGCAGGTTGAGCCAATACCTTCGCTCACTCCCTGTTCTTTCTAGACCACCAGGGCTCTAGTTTGTATTTTTAAACCTGGGTCAAATTGTGGCACCACCACAAACCATTGTATGCTATTAACAGTGGTGTTCCAGTGAATGACTGACAAACAAAATCTCAGCACACGAAGCCTGCTTTTTTTCAATGGTAAACACATGTTATTAATGAAACGTTTCTTACAGGCCCAGGCAGTTTGAAGTCTATCTTGACTGACAAGGCTGGGTTTTGCTGTATGGGCTACACAAGCAAAACACTTAAAAATAGTTTATTAGAAGAATATGTTTTGGTGAATTACTAAGGTATAATTTGTGGCTCTGGATTCTGAACTAAATATCTTCTTATTCTGGATTATAGAGTAGTATTTCCCCAGGGGTCAACACATCATATCATTCGTGTATCTTCCTTAAGAAGATCTGGATGGTGTTCAGTTCAACCCCTGGGCTAGCCTCACAGGCAGCTCTCTTGCCATGAAAGCAATGCTGGTTCCACATGAGATACAATAGGCAAATGTCAGTTTCCTCTGCAGTTTTAAGGCTCTGAATCCAGTTTCTTAGAGAATTGCTCTTGCTTAGTCAGGTGCCAAATAAGGAACAGAGCTGATTTGTCCTTAGCACTCTCTAAATTCATACAACAGGTGAGTGTAGATGTTTTTCATGCCTATCTGATATATTCATTTATCATTATCTCTGGATCCTTAGTATGCAAGAATGTGTGAAAATACACAGTGAGTCTTTTGAGCAATTATTCCAAACTCTAGTGTGACAGAAAAGGATAGCAAACCTCAACCCAACTAAAACAACACTGGCTTTGCAAGTTAGATGTCTTTGAAACATTCCAGTATTTTAGACCACCAAACTCGAATTCACTATGATTGTGTTTAGTTTTGACCAAATTGGGCCGTGCTGCCTCAAGCTAGTTTGCATTTCTTCTCTTTGAATTTATTCCAACCTTGTTAGACTGACTAGAACATGATGGCTGTAACATGTGCCAGTAATCTGTCCTGTAGAATTCTTCTGAAAAGAATATCAAGTAGTAGTGAGCAAATGAAGAGTGGTATCGCTAACATCCAAACCATTCTGAGTAGCAGGCATTTCTACAAGGTATCCACACTATTTCTGACATCAACAAAGTGGCCAATAAAAGGTAAAAACATTATGAAAACTGTATAATCATGCTGGAAATAATGCTTTTCCTTGAATGAGCTGGGTTACTTTCCCCCTGCAGAATTGACAAATCAGTGGCGCAGGTGTATACTAAGACTAAGCTGAAATGCTCAGGGGAAAGGTTGGACAAAATTGCCCAGGAACCGCTGCAAAGGACAAGTCTGTTGACAAATAAGCTGACCCACCTCTGCCCACGCTTCGTTCCATTTTTTCCTAGCTCTGCTCCCCAAGAGCTTTATTCCCAGGCTCTGTACTATCTCTCTCCTTTCTAGTCTGCTACTCATCCAATTAGGTTACGTCACGGGAGCCCTTTCTACCTGTGACCCTGGTCCTTACTGTTCCATGTAACTGGAGGTGGTATCGCCAAGAGCATGGGGCTCCTGGCACTGTCATCTTCTTGCTCAGAGTCTTCTTTCTGCCCTTTGGTGGATCATCGTACCTGTGACCTGCAAAGCGCACTAAGATAGGGGTTCATCTTTTCTTCCGTCACTTAATGGTTCCTCCTGACTATTTCCCTGGAAGTGGATTCAGTAATCTAAAAATATCATAGGCCCAGGTAATAACAATTTGACTTAAGCCTTCTCACATGCATTTTACGATGCAATGTTAGGAGAGACAACACCTTAAATGTATTCATGAGTTGTACTTGGTAATCCAAGAGGACGCTAGCACAGAGCAAAGGAAGGCTTCCAGGTGTTCCCCGTGTTCTGGTTTCAGGATGATTAGTCACATGAATTTCCTGGGCTGGGCCTATAGGTCAGTGGCACAATGCCTGCCTGGCAAGCATGAGGTCCTGAGTTTGATTCCCACTAGCCCCTAAAATACGTACACACATTAGCTATAACATGCTGCCCAAGGCTCACTTTGAACCTGAAAATGTGATGCCCATAAACAGAACCATGAATTTATTTGTTCAGAATTTCCCTTCTCAAGAAAATGAACCAAAAAGGTATTGTTCTCTGAAGTTTGGTCTATAATTGATTTGACTAATGAGTGGAGAAAACGGAAGGATACTCTAATCCATGTATTATGACAGAAAATTAAAGAATTCTAGATTTATCTGATAAAGAACAAAAAATAACAATGTTTATATGGTTAATAATACATAGAACGAAGACTAGACCTTAAGTCTTCTTAGCTTTTCAATTTACAGTGCTTATCATACAGTGCGATGCAAATTTTATTATATGATTATATCCTTAATTTTTAAACTATATTGCTTGTAGCATACTTCATGTAAAAGTGCTTATCATCATTAATTTGTATTCATGTTATATCATTAAGAGTATATATAAACATATTATGGATATTCAAACATATCAGAGTGTGTGTTATGGTTGGTGTATAGTTGTCTCCTCATGAGATTAATTCATGACCAATGCTGAGATTGTAGGTTTCAGTACTGGTGGGATTATGGGTGTGAGTGCTACACCCGCCTGGGGTGGACAGCCTGAATGCAATTTAAGGGAGACAGACTCACTCTCTGTTGCCACTGTTGCTGCTGCTCCCCCATTACACTCTCTGCTCTTTGCCACTGCCATGAAAGGTTGTCCTCTGCCATGTGCCACTCTGCTTGGAGCCAGATGAGTATGAACTGAAATGTCCAGGGACTGTGAGCTAAGTAAACTTTTCTTCCTTCATTTTGAATGTCAGCTATTTGTCCCAGCAGTGAGAGAAGAGTAACTGAGGCAGTGTATATGTGATGTCTAGGGAGTCAGAGATTTAACTTTAAATATCGCATTTGTTTTGAATCTAGTATTCCTACTAATGGTGGGGTAACAGAGAGCTCCTTTGCCGTCACGTCAATATTAGGAAACCAACCACAGGAAAACATCAACAACTATTTTCTTGTCTTGGTTTTGAAATGGGGGACTGCTCATTCATAAGATTAGTCTGAGTAAGACACACGGTCATCATGCTTCACACCTTATCTTAAATGCAGTAATAGCATTGCTACCCATTTACTTATCTCTTAAGCATTTACCACAAATCAGGCATTGGGAAAGAGCAGAGTAAGACAGTTTTGCCTGGGCTAGTGACCATCAGTTTTTATCAAAATGTGTGTGTGTGTGTGTGTGTGTGTGTGTTTTAGGGACTCCTGCAGATTGTATTTTCCAGTCTTCTCTACCATGGTCCAGAGAGCAGAAAAAAGATAAGAGTTTCATTTTATTGCAGAACTACCTTAAAATACAACTCATCTATGGTTACATTTTTTTTCCTTGTCTTTCACAAAAATGAATAGCATTCCATGGATGTAGAAGAGAAGAGTCATAGGAAAAGAGCTTGAGATCTAGAATGGTTCCCAACTTAAGAGAAGAGAGATCTTTTGGGCTCATTGTTATAGCTCCTGATGGCCTAAAAGCATAAAAAACATGGTTGGGAAGGCTTGAGCGGAAGAAAGCTGCCCAGATTGTGGTGGACAGGAAGTAGCACATGAAGGGAGCAGCTTGGAGGGAAATACATCCTTCCAGGTCACACCCCAGTGGCCTGGCTCTTTCTTCCTGATCCTACCTCCAATCAGCAAATCGGCTGCAAAACTCCTGAAATCCAATCACCTTCTAAATATCTGAGGTCTTGGGGGGGGGGGTCCATTTTAGAAATAGCCATAGCACCTGTTCTTCAACAGGAAAGGTAAGTTCCAATTTATAAATACTTTGAAAGCTTTTGCATGGAGCTCATTAGCCAGTGTCCTATTGGGCAAAGCAAATCATATAGCCAAGCTTTTGAATCAGTGCGGATAATAAAGTCATCATTCATCAAAAGTAGTATTACAACAATCACGGCATCAACCTGATGGACATAATGCCCTTAGGAAGCCATAGTGTCCATAACCCCTGTGTGCATGGCAGAGGAGAAGATACTGATTGAGAGACTGGCAGAGATGACATGCGAGACATAAGGTTGAA
Organism: Myocastor coypus; assembly: GCA_004027025.1. Taxonomy (NCBI): domain Eukaryota; kingdom Metazoa; phylum Chordata; class Mammalia; order Rodentia; family Myocastoridae; genus Myocastor; species Myocastor coypus. The sequence continues at coordinate 27,914 of PVJA010002786.1, read as the reverse complement.
AATTGTTAATAGGATTTAACAAGAAGAAGTAGAGTAGATTAGGAAAAACAACGGCAATGCAACAGAAAGAAGATTTTTGTGAAGTCTAGCGGAGATATGCCTGATGTGTAACCTTCAGAAGGTGCGTTCAGGAAAGTCCATTTGTGGCTGGCTGGGCTACAGCACTTGTCCTGTGCACAGTGTTTTCTTCTACACCTAGTTACCACAGTAACAGGATCTTTAGAGATTATGTGAGCAGGGACATCGTTTGTTTGCTTTGTTCTCTTATATGACCAGCATTCCAAAGAACACCTGACAGCATATTGACAAGAAAAGTAGCACTAACTTTCCCAGTTCTTGGTGTCTTTCTGGTAATACTTATCTGGACAGGTCAGTCCAGGGATGTTTACAATGTCCTGATGACTGAGCAAGGGTCTTCAAGTATGGAAGGGCATTTCAGGAACATCATGCTAAATACCTTCTTCTTCTTATTTTTATTTATTTTTTTATTTTTTGCAGGAATGATACTGGAACTCAGAATTCTAAGAAAGAAATGCAACTAAATAATATTAATATTTTATAAGGAGAATTAGATCTGAATGGTGAAAAATACACTAAGCAGGCCCTAAAAAGGAACTACCTAACTCTGCTTTGCCTAGACATATTATTAAAACTTTCATAAATAAGGTAATGTTGGTCCTGGGTGTAGATAGAAGAATAGAAGCTTGCTAGGTACTCCAAGGGCATGCAGTGCAATTGTGGGAAAGGAGGAAGAACATCTGATGAAAATGAAGCAAATGGTACAAGAAAAACAAGCAAGCAAACAAACAAACAAACAAAAAACAGAGTCAAAAAGCATATAGCGTGTGGAGGGTGTTAGAGATTGTTTTAGTAGGAAAGCATTAGAAGAAGAGCAGTATGTGTTCATAGCATCCATGTGATGCTCTTAGTCTATGCCAGGGAGACCAGAATGTGTTAAGCACACAACAGTGGATCATTAAATGTACTTTAGCAAGGAACCAGTAACGTTGATTGTGATAGCTAAGTTGGATCATGACAATTTGGTTGCTTGATAGCTGCACAGGGTATAGGTTGAGGAAACATCTGGGTGTGTCTGAGGGGAAAGTAGAGCTGTGGCCTTGAGCGCTAGAGTTTCTCTCTTACCTCTTCTGCCAGTCTGTTCTCCTATTCTGCATCTTGGCTGCCATCTGCTATGAAGTTTCTGACTCAAACCCACCCAACCATGTACTAAACACCCTGAAACTGTGAACTCAATTAAGCCTAAGCCTCTTCTCATTTGCTGTGGTTGTTAGGCATTGTGTCTTAGCAACGGGACAGTAGACTAATGCGCAGCTGGTCAGGTGACTGGTGACCCTGGAACATTAACCTGTGCCAGACTTCTGGTTGATTGTGCAATAAGGTGATATTTTCTGGCACTGCAGTGACAATGAGTTTCAGGACATGCAACTGGATGGACCATCAAGGTTGTTTTTAAAAAAATGTTAGGATAATTCAATGGTGTTTCTGTCTTTCATCTCCACACTGCAGGGTGGCAGACAATCAGTTGTCTTATGGCCACAACTTTTCTCCAGGTCTGCATTAGCCTTGCAGGGATGACCTTAGAAAAATAGTCTGTGCTGTCTTTTGGTACATATGCACAGGCTCCAAAAGACCTCGTTCTCTCCCTCATTTAATGCTAGATGGGGTGAGTTTATATGAGCCTCCTGCAAACCCAAGCACAGTGAGCTCTGCGAGTGATCTCTGGCTGGAGATGCCTTGCATACTACATACAAGAGCCCATATGAACCTTCGGTGTTTTATAGAACTTAGACAGGCATAGGAGGAATGTTGTCTGCTTTCTAGTGTCTGGTGACTAGTCTTGGAAAACTCCAAGGCTGGAGATGATTTGACGACCATGCGCTGAAGTCATGAGCAGTTTTACGTACTCCTGTCTGGAGCCTGGCCTGGTAGGACTTGAAAACCAGGATTGCTAGCAGGAGCCCCTACTGCGACCTCTCTCACTTGTGTGGCTTGGCCTGCTCAGAGCATGGCAGCCTCAGCGTAGTCAGAATACTTATGAGGTCATTCCTGATACTAAGAACCCATGTTCTCAAAAACAAGCAGGAATATTCATCTACGGGTTATTGAGGCCCATTCCGTAAGCCCTGCAAAATTACCTCTGCATTGTTAAAAAAAAGCATATGCAGATTCATACTGAGAAACATAGGTTCTTCATTCTCAGTAGGAAAAAATGTTACAGAAGTATAGGAACCATATTTTAAAACCATCAAACTTTCTCTCATGCCTTATCTGCGATATTAATTTCTCCTTTCAGCCTAAAGATTTTGTTTGTCCTTAGTCTGAAGCTCAGGGTGGAGTAAGAAATAGGGGATGAGGAATATTTGCTCTGACTCATGGTGTCTTCTTCAAAATATTTTACCCATGCCACGAGTTCTTTCCATTTATTGAGAGCCTGAGTGTTTTGAAGCTCAAAGACCAGAAAGAAGCTTTTTATTGTCACATTCCTTCCCTGAGGTTAAGAAGTCCTACAGAAATGCCTAACTATCTGAAGGGTGGAGGAGCAAATAGATAAAGACTATTTATCTAGTCACACACAGGATAGTGAGTATGTGATAGGGTAGAGGGAGAGTTTTTACTACATGTTTTTATATATTTAATGTTTAAGTGGCATTCCACTTAACAAGACAAAACAAAATAAAAATGTCACTGCTCTACTTGGACAATTTTGGTAAACAGTTTTACTATTCCTGTTTGAAATGATCTCTGTTATGAATCTCTCTTTCTTTCCCGCTCTCCCTTCATTATTGTTACAGTTGTCTAACTTTAATGGACTTGGAGGATTAGGAAAATTCTAGTGATTTCAAATTCTGAAAACCTTGAAATACAGTAATGCATTCATTTAAGCTTCCACCATAATCCATACTTCAAGGTTGTCCCTCTTGTTCATATGATGCAATAATTCAGCCTCTTCTCCTCTTCACTACATAAGTAAGAGGTATACACCTGTCTAGTGCAAAGTTAGTTATCCAAGGCTATAAATCCTCAGAGTTCCCCATGAAGTTTCCCTCACAGGCAGACTAAGAAGTATAATAGGTACTTCTTCCTATGATCTTTCGAGAATCAGGAACAAAATCCTCTCCAGAGAGTTGTTACATTAATATTGACCACCACAGTTACTGTTAGTGGGTAATGAGGCATTTGATTATTGGTTTTAAGCCATCTGTCTGATTATAAGTGTAGTTGCTTATTTTGGTTCATATTTCTCTATTGCTTTACATTCACACTCATTTCTGTATCCAGCATTGACTGTATCTTAATGCATGGGTCAGCAGGCAAAGTCGTACCTATTACTGACCAAAACAGGGAAAAGTTGGTGTGCACAGCTGGATGGTCAGAACAAATGGTGAATGCCTAATATTAACTCGAAGATAACCAGATATCCGTTCGAGGACGGAACCACTAAGTGTGCTGAGAGCGTTGCTGAATAAATTCCATAGAACACTCAGGGAAGCCAATATATACAGCAAGGGGACCAAGGAATTGCCCAGAACACTTGTAAGGAAGGCAAATCAACTGCTCTAACAGACTGTCAGCAAAATTCAGACTCTAAGAAATGGATGCCCGACAAGTCCTGTATCAGCAGAGAAAAGTGTTTACTGACAGCTATGTATTTAAACCCTTTTCAGATAATTTGGATGTACAGGAACTGACAAACTCATTACTAGACAAATGGCCTTTCAGAACTTACTATGAGCTTTTATGTGTGTTGGGCACTGTTCTCTGCTTCAGAGAATGAACCTTTGAGATTCTGGTTCCTCCTGGCCCGCATGAAGAGTAAGCGTTGGGAATCTATTGCTTAGGAGCCATTTTTCTCATAAGCAGCAACAGGAGTTTGAATAAAATCCAGGCAGACTCAGCTTCTAAACAAGGATGAAATTCAGCTTTACAAAGCTTTCTTGCAAGTCCCAAAGAGCTTATTTATACATTTTTAACCTTTCCCTTTAAAAGGAACATGGGTCTATAAAATTTCATAAAATGTGGAGTTGAATACTCAGCTAAAGCAAACTTAAACTGCTTCAAAAGGTTTCCTCTTCTGGCACCACAGCCAGGGTGACAGCCCAGCACACAAAGCACTGTGCTGCAGGACAGGAAACCTGAGACAGCTTTCCTGCCTGTGCATTAAGAAGGCCTTCAACTTGGACAAGTTACTTCTCCTCTGTGAGCCAGAAGGACCCTGACACACTAAAATATGTTAACTGCTATATTCATCTGATTTTAAGGTGAAGGAACCTGAGTACAGTTAAACCACTTGTCTTCAGTCAAATACTGAGTCAGTAGTTTAGGAATGGCCTACATGTTCCTTGTCTCCTAAACTGGGACTCTCTTCTCTAGTGCTTTCCAGAATATGCTGGTAAACTTGGCTGTGTCTGATGAAGGGCTCCAGTGGTCAGTGCCACCCATGGATGAGCACCTGCAACTCTGGTGTTCCCACAAGTGTCCTAACATTCAGGCAGGCTGGGCCAATGAATCTCACCTTCCAGGCCTCTCTGAAGCAGAATTTACAAGCAAGAACAGGACATAAGGAATAATCCCTTGCAGTGAACAAAGGTCTATTACAACCCTGAATATTTTCAGAGGAACTCTGCTTGCATCAGTGGATTAAAGGCATTTGTTGACATGGTCTTGCTACTTTGCATTACAAAATAAAAAGCCTCACAGTGATGGATGGAGATGGTACTTTGCAAAGATAACCAAGTAGAGCTTTCTAAAAGAAAGTTCAAAGATAGGGGAAGGAAACTGCAACACATACACAAGCAGCGTGAAGCATGGCTGTGCTGTGCGGGCAGTGAAGGCAAAGAAAGAGGAAACTGGCACACAGGCCTTGCAGGCCCTAGGATCCTTGCTTCCAGAGCAACTTATGATGATGGCTGGTTTCACGGGGGCCCTGTAAAGTGCATCTGCAGTCCTGAGAAGCCTTCAGCTATAAGAAGGAACTCATACAAAAAAGCGACCAGCACTCATTTCTTTTCTTTTTTTTTATGCAGATTATATTTTGTACCTCTTGCACCACTGAGAGAGATACTGTCATGGCCCCACATAGTAACCAGCCAAGAGTAGGTCAGTCCTCTTTTTCAGGTAGTGCAGCCTAAGTTTTTTTTTTTTTTTTTTTTCTTCCAGAGACCCATGTGTGTGTTCTGGCCTGTTCGCTCTCTAGTCCTAGAATGGCCAGGACATAGGTTGCCTGTGTCAGACCCTAACTGTGCCTGGCTCCTGTCTCTCTCCTTGCTATAATACTGTGGTCACCTGACCTCTCTGTCTGAGTCTAGTGCTGCTTCTTTGGAAGTTTTGTTTCCTTGGTTTTTTGTTGTTGTTGTTGTTATTGGAGGTGGTAGGGATGGTTTGGTGTTTTTTTGTTGTTGTTGTTTGTTTGTTTTTTTTTTTTAGCAAAATGAAGCTCTGATTCATCCTGGCCTGGCTCTGGTCTTTCTGTCATAGTTGAAGAATAGATTTTAGCCTCAAGTCCTAGCCATATAATCTAGACATTTTTGCTTACCTAGAATTCTAGAATCTTCTGTTTTTCTCCTATCAGTCTCCATCCCCTAGTAGTTGAGGGTATGAACAGAGGAAGACAAAGAATCTAAGTCTTAGCTTTGTGTTTATTAGTTGAGTGACATTAGGCAGATTTGTTTCAACATCTAATTTGCTCATTTAAAAAATAAAGCTAATAATAATATCAATTTTAATATCTTAATAGATGCTACCTATCTTAAATAAAGCAAATAATAATAATTATTCTAAAATCTGTTATTAGCAATTTGAGGGACTGAATTTGTTGTTGGCCTCAAGAATGATAATTAGTTTGTATTCATTGGGATTGGAATTTATTGATGATATTTAAGAAACATTATAAATTCTATAGGAAGAAATATTTTGTGTTTCATGGTATGGGTAAACAAGCTAGACATTTTAATCACCACAGGCTTTACTACTAACTAGTAAAATTGAAAAGTGGGTTTTTTCCATCCTCTTTATTTTAGAGAATTTTTTATTTTATTTATTTATTTTTCTTGTTTCAGAACCTTTGTTTGTTTATTCATTCATTTTTATGGCCGGCTCAGCCCACCCCGAGGGCAGGGCTGGCGCAGCATGTGGTGCCGGGGACCGAACCGTGGTCCCTGAAGCCACCCAAGCTTTCCCAAGCAGGCGCTTTAGACCACTGAGCCATCCTGCCGGGCCCCTTTTCCATCCTTTATTTTGATTTTTTTCTTCCAGTATTACCCATTCATCTGCTCCATCTATATTTTGTGGTAATTTTATATTGCATTTATTTCAAGGAAAACTAAGCAGTTTTGAAGATTAGGTGAAAGCCTTAACTTCCAGCTTTTAAGAAAAAAAATATTTTTCTTTTTTTTTTTTTTGTAATTTTTTTTTCTTGTTTCAGAACTTTTGTTTATTTATTTATTTTTACGGCTGGCTCAGCACTGAGGGCAGGGCTGGCGCAGCATGTGGTGCCGGGGATCGAACCACGGTCCCTGCAGCCGCCCAAGCTTTCCTCAGCAGGCGCTTTAGACCACTGAGCCATCCTGCCATGCCCCAAAAAATCTTTTTCTACAAAAGAAAAGTTTAACAGAATCAGTGTCTGCTTTGCAATACTGGAACTGATTACCTGTATGAAGTTTTTCTTTTTATTTATTTCTTTTTTTTTTTTTTTTTTAATTGATGTGCTTTGTGGAACTGCAAAGTGTTGGTATGCTCAGGGAATATTTCATGTCATGAAGGAAGCAAGACTTGAGCCTCTAGCTTGGTGGTCAGCCACTTGGTAAAGGATGAAGTTATGTTCCTCGAGAGGCTCCAAGATCACTCGTACGATGCCACGTGTGCCGTTGCTTGTCTCCCAGTCGTCCTTCCTTTCGAGGCTATGTAGGATCTATGCTGTCTTCTTTCTCCCCCGCCGTCCAGCCGTCCAGCCCCATGATACCTTCTACCTCATCTTCTAACGGCCGGATAGAGCTCTAGCTGTGAGCACAAGCCTGGGATCAGTAGGCTACTTTGAAGAGGAACGCTGCCATCAGAGCGGCAGTTCTGAGTTCCTGCCCTCCCCTGTCCCCACTGCCCTTTGTCCTTCTTTTCTTTGTTGGACGTGGCATCTAATAGCTAGCATCTTTTAATCAGGAAAGGAACTGTTAAAAACTCCACATCAGAAGATTTTTTTCTTTTCTTTCCTATCTAAGTAGCCCAATGGACCAGTTCTAGCTATTGCTGCTGCACACCCTCCCAAGACCATGATCTAGAATGATGTGAAGCTAAATGACAGAAGTGCCATGGGCTGCATCTTCCAAGCCGTATCCTCTGTTGTAGTTCTTGCCTAGGCTGACAATTTCACCTCCAACTCACAGGCCCCTCTATCAAATTTTCACAATTCAGACAAAGACTGTCATTAATGGACACCCTCAAATCCTAGCAACTTCTACAGTACAAATTTCTGGTCATTGCTGTGGTTTATTTTGCTCAGAATTTTTTTAAGATAGTGAAGTGTTGATATAAATCTCCAGTTGATGTAGACTCACTCTTCAATCTTCAGTGAGAATGAAGTATGATGATACTGCATCAATATTTGCATTTGTTTGTTTAAACTTGCTTCAATGTGAGTACATTTTGAAAACTTGGGCTCTCAACTTTTCCTACTAATCTGTTCCTGCCCTCGTCTTCATCAGCTTGGCATCCCCAGTGGCTTAAGCAAATGTATATTATGTATCTCTTGCTAAGTAACAAAGTATGACAAAACTTAAGGGCTTAAAGCAATAACGTATCGTCCTACAGCTGTGGCAGATGAGTTTCAGCAGCACGCTGCGTGGGCTCTCTCTGGAAGCCGCAGGGAGGTGCTGGACCTTCGGTCCCCTGGAGACTTCAGGAAGGGTAGACAACGGCTCTTTGAAGCGGGGTGCTCAGAGGATTTTCCCAAGAGACCTCTGGTCCTCACTGAATGGTTGGCAGGAGCCCTGGTGATCTGCCACACTCCCTGCTTCCTTGGGCAATGTTTCCCACAGAAAACCACGCCAGACAGTGGCAGGAGGGCAGCAGGCGCACGGCCTTAGGCCATCTGTCCTTGGACCTGTGTGTCCTTCTGCCGCTTCGTGTTGCTCACACAGGCCAGCTCTGTGGGGTGAGACAAGAGATTAGCTAGCACGTGAGACCATGAGGTGACAGAGGGATTCTTCCCCTTTACTACAAGAAACCTGAGTGTTGTCTTTCCAGATACATGGTCTCATTAAGTCCTGTAATTTACCTCCAGAATATTTCTCAACTACACTTTCACTGTTACATTTTTTTAAATAATCAAATTCATGTCTTGCTTCAACCATAGCTGTCAAATTGTTTTTTTTTTTTGGTTTTTTTTTTTTTTTTTTTGTATCTAATGTTGCTTCCATCTAATTCCTTTGTCAGAGAATAGCAGAAGTAATATTCCTTACGTCACTCTTGTTTTATTTTAATTTTATGTATTTGGTACAGGGCTTCACTATGCAGCTTGGACTTGTAATGTTCTTCCTGCTTTCAGACTCCACAGTGCTGGGATTATTGGCATCACCACCTCACCCAGACTAGGTAGCCGGCTCAGTGTGCCCAGGGGTGGGGCTGGTGCCACATGTGGTATCGGGGATTGAACCCCAGTCCCTGTGTTTTCTTAAGCAAGCACTTAGTCTACTAGGCTATGTTGCTGGCCCTTTGTCACTCTTAAGATTCCTCAGTTATCTGTGTCAATGACAGAAGAAAATCTAAAATTCTCAGCAAGGCCTGGGGTACCCTTCTGGCAGTGACTTTGACTCTCACTCCTTTTTCTCTGCTGCCTTCTAATTCTTTAAACAAACAAACAAACAACATATATATATATATATATATATATATATATATATATATATATATATTATGGCCAGCTCAGCCTGCCCTGGGGGTGGGGCTGGCTCAGCATGTGGTGCTGGGGATGGAAGGATCGATCCGTGGTCCCTGTGGTTGCCTAAGCTTTCCTAAGCAGGCACTTTAGATGGCTGAGCCATCTCGCCAGCCCACGCTCTGCTTCCTTCGGCTACAGCTCCTACCTAACCCCATCACCCTATTCCCAGACATCTTCACATTTATGCCTTTTTCTTTTTCTTTTTTTTTTTTTTTTTTTGGTGGGACCAGGGTTGAAACTCATGACCTTGCACTTGCCAGGCAGGCACTTGTGCCATGGAGCTATCTCCCCAGCCCCCACGCCTTCTTCTTTGTGTAGCCTCAGTTACTTTTCCAGTATCGGATGACATTTTGGGAAGATCTTTCCTAGCTCTCCGGCTTGAATTGTGCCCCATCCTTTTATTCTCTAGCCCTGTATCCTGTTTATAACACAAGTGATCATCATTGGAAATGCAGCCATGTGTCTGTTTGATGTCCGTCTCAGAGAATAGAGACCAGGCTTACTTTGCTTACATATATCTATCCATTGACATACACAATGCTTATCATTACATAGTTACTAATTAAACAGTTGCTAAATAAATGAATACAATGCCAAAGAAAATCTTTTTTGTTGTCATCATTTAAACTTCTCTGTGTCAAAAATTTCCACAAGTTATGAATGACATGTTTTCAAAGAATGAGAATAAAGAATTCTACTAAGGCAAATAAAATGTGGGGCACTGTCCACATTGCTGTAAACTTCATGGAATGGGATACAAGTGACCAGAAATCAACTGCAAACAGAAAGAAATAAACAAAAATTATTTCAAGCGAGGCCAGTAGAGCATGTAAAGCGTGTTGCTCTAAATGAAAACGCCGGTGCAGACTTGCAACGTAGTTGAGCAGTTGAAGTCAAACTGAAAACTAAATGACTTTCTGTTCTGTGTTTGACTTTCTAGATGATCAGTCTACGGGCAGTGACAAAAAACATAAAGATAAAGTGAACATCTCTGAAAAGTTTATTGTTCAGATGCTGTACCCCAAGCATGATTAATCAAATACAATCTTCTTATACAAAACAATGTGTTCTTTTTAAAAAATTCCTAATGGTATCAAGCTGAAGCTTGCCAGACACAGCAGAACCAAAGCGTTTGCCTATGGTCCTCACGTGATGGAGCGCATCTTCAGATAAGAGAATTTCAATGCTTTACCAAATTGTAGCATTTAGAAATTCTTCCCTACGTTCTTTCATCACTATTTTCCCTATGCCCAAAGACTGTTATGTTTAGCATTATATATAACTTTGACTTCTTTATCAAGGAAACCAATGGGGTTCTTTTTCCAATTCCAGTAGTTACATATATAATGCCCGTCATGTGAGAACAATATTCTCTTCTATTCAATCTTTTCTTCTCCCTTTTTAACTATCCACACATCTACCTGGGGTATTTTAATAAATTTCATTATCGTTTTCCAAATTCATCCCTGTACACATAGTTACTTATCTAACAAGCCTAGCTGATGAAGGGAGGAAATGAACTACTTTAAACCTCAGAAGGGCCAGTTCTAACTTTTTCATAGATGTAATCAAAAGAAATTTCTCCTTCAATTGCTGAAGTGAGAACTGAAGCCTCTTTGAGAATAAGAACTTGCTCTGTTTCCGTTATAATTCCTCATAACTGAAAGAAGTAAACTTTCAAAAATTACCTTTGCTGTGGTCAACTGAGACCTAACTCTGGAATGAGCATATAATTTCTTAGAAGGTGATGAAAGAAACAGTAAAAAGAAAATGAATTTCAGCACTGAGTCATATAAAACATCTCTGGAAGCTCTCACTACATCTGCAAAATTGATCTGGCCTAATGAGCAAGGAAATGTTTCCTTAAGTTAAAGGGAAATCTTTTTTTTTTTTTTTAAAACCCATATGGCTATTTTAATTGAATTACAAATACCTTATAGCAACAGGTTGGTATATCAAAGCAATGTTTTCACCCATTCCAAAACTATTAATAGAATGAAACCTAAAAATTATGAAAGAAGAATTGTTGATAGAATACACATGTTGCTATGGTGATATTTTTGGATTATACTGTTCGCCAGGAACATGGTGTAATTCTGGCTAATTTCAGCTCAAATTAAATGCTCTTGTGACAAAACAGAAATGTCTCTAGGTCACATCAGTATGATTTTCACTGGAAAATTAGATTATTCTTCATTGGAAACATCGGTTACAAGGCATGACCACACAGCTTCATAAATCTTTCTGATGTAAGACATGGAAAATGTGCTCTTGTAATGTAATCATTATTAATAAGTGTTGTACATTCTCAGGATACCAGTTGGTAATTAGGAAGTGGCTCAAAGCTTCACCCTGCTAACTACTCCTCTCACAAGTTCCTATCGGAGTTCCACTTACTATAGATGCTGAAGCTCACAGGCCTCCCAGAGAACAGCATGGGTGGGTTCTGCGCTAAAGCTTTGCTAGAGTGAGGGAGCAGAAGAGGGCGAGATTTCCGGGCCAAGCGCCAGCTGTCTCCACAATGCTCCTTCCAGTAACCGCTATTTCATATTACTTAGGATAGATTCTGTAAAATCTTGCTTAATTCAGTATCTTTGTGTGGATTTGGAGAAAAGCACTTGGGGGATGCATGGGTTGCTTCTATGCTGTACGGTGATGAAAGCAGCTGTTGCCATTCGGTGCTGTTGGGGGCCTGTGCGTTGGATTTACCTAAAAGCAACTTCACCTGCAGTCAGTAGGTGTTTTGAAGCTCCAGGGGTCCAAGATGTGGAACACATATGTCTTTGATTGCTATTTTATGGTTCTGGTCTGAGGAGGCATTTTTAAGTTGTTCCATATATTTCTCAGATATAAAATAACCCAGTATTTCCCAACATTTTGCAAATGGGACACAAAACTGACAACATTTGTACCGCACATTAGGGTAGGTGCATGTCTACGTTACTTTTCTCTCATTGCTGAGACAAATTCTGACACCCAGAATTAAGGAAGGAAAGGTTTATTTAGCTCACAATTGGTGGAGGTTTCAGTCCATGATCAACTCTCCAAGGCAGAGTTGCAAGGCAGAGAGGCAAGGCAGACAGTAACAGTTCAAGGCAGCCAAAGACCCTGAAAGCAGCAAGAGCCCAAGGAAGGGAACGCCTCCTTACCATACCTCCTTACTGGTATGCAGCCTACCTGCCCTGAACCTGTTTCCATAGATTCAAAGCAGGTCCTCTATACTCACACATCTTTCACCTATTTCCATAGCTTCCAAGGAGGTCCTTTATACCCACACATGTCCATGTTCTTCTCTTGCATAAACTCAGGACGAATACAAAGTAAGGGCGCAGCCTCTTGCTGAATCACTTAGTTGACCTAAACTTCTTGATTTGACTCAATGAACAATAGCCCAGAGTGGCCAGAGCATGCAGAACTGACGAGTTCCTTAGTGAAGCTTCTAGATTCCTCGAGTTGACACAATCAGTCAATCAAAACAGGGCAGGACGTTTCTTGAGGCAGGGACCCAGGGTGGCCATCCTGCTTCTAGGACTACTGGAGTGGCCAGTATCTTGGAATATCTTGGTTTTCAATAAAATATTCATATTTGCTCACTCTCTTATATGTACACACATGTATATACACAAATACATGAAATATGTCCAATTTCTGCATATTACCTATATCTGTAATGGAAAATGCTCTCTCAGTGGGATTCATAGAATCCAAGACTCTATAGCTTCACAAAGGTAGGATTGTATAATGTATACTCCACATTACATGTTCTTTCCTTTATGCTATCTATTTCCACAGATTCAATCGAGATTCAGTACTTAACTTTGTTTAAAATAGTTAATTCTATTGTTTTTTTTCCCTGAGTAAAGTTAAAATCAACCAGTAAAAATAACCATACAGAAGGTGGGGTGGGGGGGCAATTTCTAGAATCTGGTAGCAGATTGACATTTCTCTGCCCAAAGTACTTGGACCAGATAGTGAAAACTTCACTGCAGTGTTAAAAACCCGAGAAGTTGGTCAGGGAGTGTTAGAGCTGGAAAGTCTCAGAAGTCAGCCCACTTAGCCCCATGATATACAGAGCAACCTTAGAAATGAACTATTTTTACATTATCATTTTAAGGAGAAGGAAACGAATGCAGACAAGCTACTATGATTTTCTCTTGCTGCTAATTCATGGCAGAACTAGCAGAGGGACTTAGCCATCCTGTCTTTCTCCTTGTTGCCTTTGCTGGCTTAGGCGTTATTTCTCATCAACCGAAAGATAGAGGATTAAAAGAGATGCACAACCTGGGAAGCTGATAATTTAGTCTTTCATCTATGCATCATATTTTTCATTTATTTCAACCCTTTACTAAGAAAGATGTTAGCAATATGTGCATGTTATTTCAACTGAGAAAGTAAGTGACATTTTAGAATATACTTGTGAAAATACACCGAAGAAATCCAACAGAGTTTGTTGGTTGGTTTGGGGTGATGACTGGGTATGACATTTGTCTCTCAAAAAGCTGTGAAAGTTTTCAGGACTCTTACAGAAATTGTCATATTACGTAGATTAAGTATGTTTCAAGATCTTTTTGAAAGTTTTCTCCTTTGTAGCCTTGAGCCAATGCATTCTTTGGACTTGTCCTTTTATAAAGGGCCCACTCCTGCAATAACACACCTACACCCATGAGGATAAGGTTTCTCTTGCATGAAGCCCAAGCTCTAATGGCCTAATCACTATACGTTAGGCCTAATCTCCCAATACTGCTGCACTGGCATGAAGGCCCCAAGATGGTCTTTCTGAGAGATGCACTCAAAGTACAGCAGAGGTAGTCACCAGGACAGATGTTGGGATTTACAACATATCTTAAAATGGTCAAAGCTATTTCACATTTTCTCTGCTGAAAACTGTCTGCAGTTAACTTAAACAAAATTTATAGCAGTTAGAGATTATTTTGTAAATGTACAAATAGCAAATTAACTTCTGAGGAAACATTTTAAGAAGTGTCTTTTCCTTTACTCAGTACTATATTTGCTGTTTGTGTGCATGTTTCCTGAAACGGCAATGTTTTTCAGCTTCTTAAAACTATAGATATCATATATATTCTGGTACCATGTAAAAGAACCTGAAAAAAATAGGAGATTAAATAAATAAATAAATTCATTTTATTAATATGAGATTCAATAAATAATTTATTTCATTAATAAGTGAAATAGAGGATTAAAAGAGAGGCAAAGCCTGGGAAGCTGATAATTTACAACATATCTTAAATGTATCTACTCATGACTGTAGACATTGTGTTTATCAGAACCTTCAACACATCAACCTGGCACTAGCCAGAGCTTAGCCTATGCTATTGGCTTTTTCTACTTACTGTCCACCATCTCTCATGGGTGTGATGGGAAGGTGTGAGTAATCCTAGCCGTGGATCTGGGGCCTCAAGTGTCTGGAACTGTCTCTATTCCTTGTCCAGTCTGTACCCTTGAGCTAGAGTTTAGGAAATCATAGGACTCAATGATTTCCATTCTACTTTAGTTCTAAACTTCCTTGGATTTTGCCAGAGCTCCAAACCTTTGCCTGCTACTCAGTTTTAGTCTAGAAAAGCCTCACCAGCAGCTTATTTTAAGCACCCTTGGGCTTTCTGTAAAGAAGTCCAAGCTTAGCATGCAGCTTTCAGATGGACTTCATGAAAGCAATTACTTTACCTCTTTGTGTCTTTCTACTTTGTCTTCATCAAGGGTGAAAGTTTGATGCAGCATGGCTGATTTAGTAAGCTTTTCTACTCCTGGGAAAAGACATGTGCCACCTGTAATATAAAGGAGAACAGATTTATTGGCTTCATAGTTTCGGAGAGTTCAGTATGTAGTCATCTGATTCCACAACAGAAACGGCACAGAAGAAACATAAAAAAAAAAGTGTTCAATTCATACCAGCTAGAAAGCAGAAAGCCAGGAAACCAAGCAACAGAAATATCCTCAAAGGCACCCAATTCTTCCGACCGGCCCACACCTCTGAATGTCAGTGGGTTTCACTGAGTATAACAACACCCCTGTGCTTGAATCATCTTCTGAAAACCCCACCTATGAATTCAGGACACTTTGGAGTGACATTTTTATCCAAACTATAGCAATGACTTTGCTTTTTTCAAAGGTACCTGTGGCTATCAAAACGAAAGTGCAACTATCCGTCTCAGTATTAACTTAAATAGGCAGCAAAAGACCTGGCAATGATGTTTAGAATCATTGTTCTACTAGGTGTGGTTTTTTAAAATTTTTTTATTTTTTTTATGAGTGCTCTTCAACTCTTCTCTCAGTTTTTATCCCAGATATCACAATGGATCTCTTTACTCTCTTACTCAAGACGTTTGTTGGTATCCCTTGGGGGTGAAATTTTTTGATGAGACTGACTATTCTCTTCACCGTTGCTTCTAAATGGATCTTCATATACATGAGGTCTGAGGCATTCAAGTATAACCTTTTTTTCTAAGAAAGAAGTCTCAAGGAAGACTGCCAATTTTCTTGATCACATAAATTTCTTACAAAAATTTATAATGACATTAAATCCAAATGTCCATTTGCATAACGGGTATAATTATAAGCAGTTTATCTGAGAATTAGGATGACTCCTTAGTCTGGATCACTACTATGCTGTATAGATTCATGAATGGCTGCTTAGTTCTTCCAATTGGAGCTGGTGGAGATGACCCACACTTCAGAAGGTAGTGCTCCCTGGGAGATTTTAGGTCACTGGAGATAGTCTTCTGATCTTCATAAGATGATGTGACATGACTACCTCCATACCAAACACAGATATCAAATTTTAACACGATCTTCTTGATAAATGATTTGAGGTTTAATATATCATGGAAATCTTCTGTTACCCAAATATTTAAGTTCTTTTCTCTATTGCTCTTTTTTATGGATGGAAATGAGTTGTGAAAAACAAGACAAGAAAGATTTTAAAATGATTCCATACAGCTTTAAGCTGTGACTTCTCTACCTTCTAGTATTTTTAAACACAGCCTTTTTCCACATTCCAGAAAGTTTGTGGTTGTGCATAAGTACATAGGATGTAAGACATTTTACACCAATTGAAACCTACAACCTATGTGCTCTTGAAGATATGTCTCCACAAATTTATCTTCAGAGAGGGGCCACCCAAGTAGACAAACAGTGGTAAATGTAAGTGAACGGTGCAGACATTTTTTTTTAAAATTCAGATTTCTAAGAGAATCATATACCCTATTGGCCCCTTCCCCCTAATCTATGTGAGACTCAAATAATTTTCTGACTTTGCATTTCAACAGCAGTGATACGTTTTGGTTTTCTAATAGTGAGGTATTGAGAATATTTGGCTCTACCCTTTACCCTGATCTGAGATCTTTGTTCAACAGATGTTTCCAGTTGCATTCACGGTGTTGAGTTTATTTGGGAAACGAAGATGCAGAAACCTAGAGAATAAGTTCAGATGATGCCAAACATTGTTTCTCCTTGCTCACTATGGGCCAAAACTTGTGTTTCAACAAAGTCAGAGTCAGTATGTTTTGCTCTTCTAAAAACCATGGGCTGCAGGAAAAGTAATTACCAAAGAAAATTATGGGTTGTTTTGTATTTAAAAATCATTATTACATGAGCTCCTTAAAAAGTGGGATAATAGCTAATATGTCAGCATTTCAAAACTGTAAGTTTCTCCTGCAGACTGATATGTCAAAATGAGTAATATTATAAAAAAATTGGTCAAACTCTCAGGTAAGGAACCTGATAACGCTGTCAGCACTACAGAAAAGAAAGAGGAAAACTGAGCCACATCATGCATACATATTTCTTCTAGGATTTTTTCTTTCCTGATATGGATGGCTTCTTGAAGTTTTATCATAAAGGGATAAAATGACAAGAAATCATTTACCAGCTTTCAGTCATAGAGAAAAGACATCAACATCTGTTCCTGGTATTCTGTTGGAGAATCTCTCCAGTTGATAATTTGGATTGGAAGCAAATTGGTTTGTTTTCATAGGTCCTTTTCTTCCAAGTTCAGATAAAACAAACCTATCCTGTGGGTCCAATGGTTTGCATTCTGAATTCTTGGTTTCATGGCACAAAATCCCTCTGTTATATTGCTAACACATTATCCATCTTGAAGAGAACAAACCTGGCTAAGCTTTCATAGGATTTACATTACATAAATTCTCATGACTGACTACACAGTCTGTGTGCATTGTGAAATTAGACTTTTGATGGATTTCTAATGTAATTTTGTCTTTGAAAATTATATTTGCTTCAAATGATTTCAGCCTGTGATAGCTACTATTATGTCTTACTTGGAAGACTCTATCCTAGCATTTCTGTAACAAGATAATGTACAATCCAATGATTCAAGGTAATAATGTCTCTTATGATAAGGCAGCTAATGTTTTCCTTGATTCATTTCTGCTAAGTGAAGACTATGAAGTATTCATCTTTGTTTTTAAACTAATAAAGGAAGACAATACCGTATATAGACAATCTTGAAGCTGAAGTTTTAAAATCAAGGAAACACTGAAAACAGGAGGATCACTATGAGTCCAATCTATGTAGTGAGCCCCTATAGAACCTCTACTAAATACACTAAAAAAAAATCAATAGAACACAAAGTCCCTCTGTTCACATGATATGAGACACTTTAAAAAGAAGACAAATATAGAAGTAAATAAAAAGGGGGAAAGAAGAAATTTAAATGTATAAACACTCAAAGCAATGAAATATGGCTGTTTATTAATTTGGGTGATAGTCTAAGATAACTGGAGCCAAGTGTAAGTGCATGAGGGACTTAACAGGAAGCGGTACTTTTCCAAGGATTTCTTAGAAAAGAGAGAAGACTGCTATAGGAAAAAGAAGGCAATGTCATGTAAGAAAGATTATTTAATGAACATTCAATTATTCAAAAACGTTGTGTCCTTCCCTTTACTTCTGCAAAAATTCTTCTGTAGTTTTTTTCTAAATAAAATATCTAACAAAAATGTCTTACAAAAATATTTGAAACCTAAATGAAAGTATCCAATATGGCTTCAGTTCCCTTTTTTTTTTTTTTTTTTTTTTTTTTAGAAATTCAAAGTAGCTAAATGACAAATCTTCGTAACGGTGAAACTTTTGGAGAAAGCTTCTCCCTGGCCTAGTTAGGCACATTTTTAAGGTGTTTACTGCTAAAGTATTAGAGCTGACACCAAAAGTCTCACGATTTAGGGAGCCCCTACTACTTTCCATTCACCAGCTTACAAATAGTCAATCCCTCTGTACTCCAACTACAGAAAGTAAGAGCATATTAGTCAATATCATGTATTTGAGAGTATTAGACAGAGGAGCAAGAATAAATCCTTGGGTGCCCATATTTCTATGGGGGTAATGTTCTTTAAAGAAAGACTTAAGGACCTTTGGGGTAAGTTTGAAGAAGCACAAGAGAAACATGCTCTCTTCCTCTAGGAAGGACTATTGGGAAAGACATAAGCTGTCCACCTTTGCTTTGCATTCTCTGTGTTAATTTCCCTTAGTGAATACCAGTGCTCTGTTGAGATCCAAGACTCCACTCCGTATTGGTCAGCTTTCCACTGCTGGAACAAAATAACCTGATGCCACAATTTCAAGAAGGAGCAGTTTATTTTGGCCCAACGTCTTGAAGGTTTCAGTCCATAGTCTGCTCCCACCAAGGCAGAAACATCATGGTTGGAGAGTCTGACAGAGAAAAGCTGCTAGCTATGTCACAGCAGCCCGGAAGCAGAAAGCAGAGGAAGAGCAGATGAAAATGTGATGAGAATTCTGTAGAAATCCCTGAACTACAGGATTAAGAAAGATTCTGGGGTGGTGAACACATCTGTGTAAAGGAGGGTGCAGACTCCAACTTCATAAAGACAAAAACCCCTATAATCAGTTAACCTCCCGAAGCTTGCTCACAGAACTCTTCCATTTGGCTACCTGTCTGTATTTTTTATTATGCAGTATCTCTTGTTAATAACATGTCAAATATAAGCAAAGTGTATGCAAGCTGTGTGAGCTATCCTAACAAATGAAAATCTAAGAAAGAGCTGTAGGAACGTTCATTTATAACTAGAAACAGAGGTGAGAACATGGGGTTTATGATCAGCATCTGAAGTGAGGACAGTTTAGTGGGATCAAGTCCACGGGATCTGATGCTATTCTAAGTAGATAGTGTCATAACACCCAACTGGTGACTGCTGTGGGATTTTATTGGTGCATGGGTTGCGGGGAGGCGTACTCTTGAACATTAGCCTTAGAAGTGTTTTTAGGTAGTGTGAGAGGACAGTGTATAAGCAACTTGTCATTTTTCTCCATCTTTACTACTCTTGTTCCTCTTCATTAATTCTGCTACAAACACACTGAATGCTGCCAGACCTGCCCTTAAGATAGATCCATGGCTAATATTGAGCGAGCTAATATTACTGTTAAGCTCTTACTTTGGGATTGCCCTACTTCTTTATTTTTCTTTTCTTTCTTTGTTTTCCCACAACTCTTGATGTATATTACTCCAGAAAACATGATGTGGGGTGGGGAAAATAATAAGATCATATGGAAAATAACAACTGAAAAAGAGAGAAAAAGCACAAATCTCGTAGTATTATCTATAGCATAATTTTCCCCATACCTTTTCAACTAATAAATCGCTTTTCTTCCCAGATAAGAGTATACAGTGCCACTCTCCATTGCACTGCTCCTAATGAAACACCAATCCTGCCCTCATCCTAGTACAGCCCCACCATAGTGAATGTGCAGTGGTGGCACCATTGACTTGGAGTGGCCAGAGGACACAGGGATTGGTGGAGACAAGAAAGAAAAAGCAATTGGAGAGCTTGAAGTTTAGTTCAGTGGTAGAGTACTTGCCTACTATGTGTGAGGTCCAAGGTTGAACCCCCAATATCACCCCACACACACATACAGGCACACAAACAATTGGAAAGGGAAAAAGTCTTTTTCTCATAATCTCTTGGAATTTATTTCACTTTATACCATAATTTCCTTCCTATTGTCTCAGAGCTCTCTGTATACTCAACTTTCACTAGAAGCATGCTAAAAAACAATGCTTTACTAATGTGTTCCAGAAACTATTCTAAGGTCACAGTGATCTTCATAGTAAGGTACTTTTTCAGTGTTGATTTTTCAGCCCTTCTTTTTAAAAGCTAAGATAGAATCTACCTACATTGAAGTATACACAGTTTAAGTAAATAGTTGGTCTCACTAAGTAAACACATAAAAATGAAGCCCAGAGCCTACAGAAAATTTCTGTACTCCAAAAAGACATGTTGCTTTCTCCTACTCCATCCTCAGTTCAGAAGCAACTACTGTCCTGTTGCCTATCAGCAGTGCTTATTTTCTGTTACCTGTTTTGGGAGTTCATATAAATAAAATCACACACACACACACACACACACACACACACACACACACACACACTTCTTGTGTCTGGATTCTTTTACTCAGCGTTCTGTTTTTGATATTTAACCATAACATGGAATATTCCAGAGTCCATTCCATTTTGTTCCTAAGCAATATTCTATAATATAAACATTCTATGGCTTTTCTGTCCAATCACCTGTTGCTTGATGCTGGGCCTATTTTCAGGTTTTGGTTGTTATGAATAATACTACTTTTAAATAAGCAAAGAAATTTGTGTAGCAGATTTCCTGTAGACATAGTTTTCATTTTTCTTGAGTAAACAATTGGGAGTTGGGTGCTAGATCCTAGGATAGCTGTATGTTTTACTGCATGAGAAAGTGAGGTTTTTTTAATTTTTTATTTATTTATTTATTTTTAAATTGTTTTATTTCATTTTTCTTGTTTCAGAACTTTTGTTTATTTATTTATTTTTATGGCCGGCTCAGCCTTGAGGGCAGGGCTGGCACAGCATGTGGGGCCGGGGATTGAACTGCGGTCCCTGCAGCCGCCTAAGCATTCCTAAGCAGGCGCTTTAGACCACTGAGCCATCCTGCCGGGCCCCAGAGAAAGTGAGTTTTATATAAAAGTAGTTTTCACATTTTCCTCCATACCAGTAATATATGTAAATTCCAGATGGTTCATACGCAAATGTAGTACTGTCAGTCTTTCTTTCTTTCTTTCTTTTTTTTTTTTTTTTGTGGGACTGGGGCTTGAACTCATGACCCTGCACTTGCCAGGCAGGCACTTGTGCTATGGAGCTATCTCGCCAGCCCCTATCGGTCTTTCTAAATGTGGCTATTAGCTGATGTGTAGAGCCATTTCAATGTCAGTTTAATTCACATTTCCCCAGTACGTAATGATATAAATACAATTTATAAAGTATCTTTCCAAGTCACTTGGATTTTAAAATGTACCCTTTATTTCCCTTCATCTTAAAAAGCTTTTTTTTTGAAAAAAATTTTTAAAGAATTTTTATTTTATTTTATTTTTCTTGTTTCAAAACTTTTGTTTGTTTGCTTATTTATTTATTTTTATGGCCGGCTCAGCCTGCCCTGAGGGCAGGGCTGGCGCAGCATGTGGTGCCGGGGATCGAACCACGGTCCCTACAGCCACCTAAGCTTTCCTAAGCAGGTGCTTTAGACCACTGTGAGCCATCTTGCGGGGCCCTTGAAATTTTTTTTTTTTTCATTTTTAATTTTATGGGTTTCTTTGTAGATTTTACTTATTTATTTATTATCTATCTATCTATCTATCTATCCATCTATTTATTTGGACAGGTCTCGCTGTGCAGTGCAGACACGCCTTGAGCTCAGGGCCCTCTCCCTTGCCTGAGCCTCCCAAACGCTGAGTGAGACTGCAGGTGTGCACCACCATGCCCTGCTCCTTGTAGATGCTGGGTGGAAGTCTTCTGCCAGCGAGATGTGCTTGTGACTCTTTTTTTCTATCCAGTGGTTTCTGTGGTTAACCTGTTCTCTTAAATTTTGGTAAGCACTAATTTATCAACCGTGTGATACTTGGTGCTTTCTATATCTTTTTTCTATTTTCCGGCCTTTTTTTTTTTTCTTCCTTCCTTCCTTCCTTCCTTCCTTCCTTCCTTCCTTCCTTCCTTCCTTCTTTCCCTCCTTCCTTCCCTTCTTCTTTTCTCCTCCCTTCCTTTCTTACTTTTTTTCATTTTTGCAAACTAGAATCTAACTCGGGACTGTACACTAGCCTGGCAGTTGCTGTGCAGCTGAACTATACCTGCAACTCCTTATCTTTTCTAAGAAATCATCTCTGATCATGGAGGTCTTAAAGATGTCCTCCTTTACAGTTATAGTTTTTATGTTTAAATCTATGACCCATTTGTGTTAACTCGTATTAATGTTTGTGTTCATGTTTTATGAAATTAATGGTATACAAATGGATCATAATTTTTCCTATATAAATATTCAGTAACCTCAACATTAATTGCTGGAAGCATGCCTTTCTCTTTGAACTGCTTTTGTATCCTAGTGAAAAATTATTTCATTTACATCTATGTCCTTATACTACTTTTGGTTACTAAATCTTTATCCTAGGCCAAGAAATTTTAGGCAAAAGAGATGATTTTACTTTCCTCCTGTTTTGCTCTTGTTTTGCAAATTCCAGTCCAGTGGTTCTCAACTTTTCTAATGCCATGACCCCACAATACAGTTCCTCATGTTGCGGTGACCCCAAACCAAAAAATAATTTTAGTGGCTACTTCAAAACTGTAATTTTGCTACAGTTATGATTTCCGATGCCTTTAGGTGACCTCTGTGTTTTCGTCATTCGACCCCAGTCGGGCTCGCGACCCACAGGTTGAGGACTGCTGCAAGTTGTCACATTAAATCACCCTGTCATGTTCTTTAAAAAAAAAAAGTCTATTTGAATTTTGATTAAATTGCTTTAGATCTATAGACCAATTTAGGTAGAAGTGTACCTTCATAATACAGGTTTTTCTATTCGATGACTCTGATACAGATTATGAATTGCATCATGTCCTCTTAAAAGACATATTTCAGTCCTAGACTGACACGTAGCCTTGCATAGAATTAAGGCCATTGCAGAGGACAAAGGACACCCCTTATGCAAACGTAGGGACCATGGCATCCTCGTAAGTGGAAACAGGAGTATGGAGTGCTGTGTATGAGACTGAAGTGTGGCACCTGCAAGTCACAGAATGCCACCGAGTCCTGTGGAATCAGGAGACGCCAGAAGAAGGCAAGAAAGGTTCCTCACCTGTAGGCTTCAGGGAGAGCAGTACTCTCCGGGCCACTTGGATGCGGACTTGGGGCTTCTGGAAGTACAAGACAGTACATTTCCTTTTGAACATTCTCAGATTTCTTTTACTCTGTACCCTCTTCTCCAATAACCACTGGTTTCCCCTCCTTGTACTATGAAGCCTTATGTTGATGAGTCTATACAACTGATTTGCTCACCATTATTTCTTATCTCAATTTTCTTCCTCAGCTTGATATTCTAATTGGCAATTCACATGCATCTATTATACTATTTATCCAGTGAATATTTTAAAATAAGATGTTTAGAAATAACATTTTCATTTTTGCAACTATTGGTTCTTCCTTCTTAGATGAAAACCTAATCTCTCTTCCACTTTTTTTTTTTTTTTCTCCAGAACCAGGGATCAAACTCAGGACCTTGAACTTGCCAGGCAGGCACTTGTGCCCCTGCGCTATCTTCCCGGCCCCTCTTTTATTTTATTTTATTTTTTTGTCTTTTATTGTGAGACAGGGTCTCGCTATGCAGTTGAGGCTGGCCTTGAGCTCACTTTTGTAGCCAAGGCTGGTCTCAAACTCGCACCAATCCTCCTGCTTCAGCCTCCCAAGTGCTGGGATTACAGGTGTGAGCCACCACGCCCGGCGGGAAATTTATTCCTAAGTATTTTATTTTTTAATTTATTTTTTATTTTTGTTTTATTTTATTTTTTATAGCCAGGTCAGCCTGCCCTGAGGGCAGGGCTGGTGCAGCCATAGTGCCTGGGATGGAACCGCCGTCCCTGCGGCCGCGGAAGCTTTCCTAAGCAGGTGCTTTAGACCGCTGAGCCATGCTGCCGGGCTTCCTGGCCCCTCTTCCAAACTATTTATGCTTACCAAAATGCTAATTCTGTTATTTGTTGCTAAGGTTTAAAATTCTATTTGAAAAAAAGTCTGTTTGCTTTGCTACTTTGATAATGTTTGCCGTAAAATAATAAACAATATATAGTTTATAACTGTGGGGATTTCCCCCCTAAAAGCTTTGCTGATGGGCTACAAGCTGAGCAAGTCTGGTCTCCACCTCACGGTGAGAAGCCAGCCTGAAACTTCACGGAGACTAAAGGAGCAGGCTCCTTGAGGTCATTCACTACCTGCCCGAAAGCTCCTGCTGGCTTGCAGGGATACATCAACACAGACCAGCGCTCTGCCTCCAGAGTTCTGGAAGTGGGCTTTTGTTTGTTTGTTTGTTCAACTCTCTCTTTTTCTCTGTTGCTTCATGTTGTTTTTATATGAATATGAATGAAGTTTCTGGTTTCTTTGTGGTCACTGTTCTGTTCTTCCTTTTCTTTTGTCTTTTCTTCTTGACTTCTTCACTTATCCCAAAGGTTGTGTGACCTTCCCTCATTTTTTTTTTTTTTCTTGTTTCAGAACCTTTGTTTGTTTATTCACTTATTTTATGGCTGGCTCAGCTCTCCCCGAGGGTAGCGCTGGCGCAGCATGTGGTGCCGGGATTGAACCGCGGTCCCTGAAGCTGCCCAAGCTTTCCCAAGCAGGTGCTTTAGATCACTGAGCCATCCCGCCGGGCCCGACCTTCCCTCATATGTGACACATCTTTAATGACATTTTATTGAGTGAAGTTTTAAATAACATATTACTTTCTTTATACTCATCACTTCTAGAGTTTGGATCTGACCCCCAACCCCACCCCAGTCCTCACCTTAAAGGCTTGGGCTCCAAACTGTAGCGTTACTAGGACAAAGTGGCTCAGCTCTGCAAGGGATGTTGGAGCTGCCATCCCTTCCTCTTCCCATGCCTGCTTCCTAGCCTCCAGGAGATGGACAGGACCCATGACCACGACGATGCTCTGTGCTGCCACAGGCACTAAGCCAAAGGACCAAGTGACCACAGAGCAAGTCCACTGATGCTGTGAGCCAAAATACACCCTTCCTTCATGTAGCCACTGTATCGCAGTCGTGGAAACTTCACTGCGGCATTCTATTTTATTAAACACCAGGAATCGAACTCCAGACCTCATCCTTGTTAGGCAGGCACTTCAACCACTCAAGCTAAATCCCCAGGTTTATTCTACTTCTTTTATCATCTGAATTCCAATTCACTTGTATGCTTCTATTATGTTAATACAGCTTTCAATTGTGGTTCTTTTTGGATGATTTCTTTCCCAAAATCTTAAGTATGACACAAGATTTTAAGTGGAATACTTCTGCTAATACTCACATTAAAAAAAAAAAAATACTTCAACTATAGTCTGTTCTTCTCTAGCAAAACATACCTTTCTAGGCCAAAATTATATACCTGTGCAAAAAGATTACTGGTAGCTCTTGAAGGATAAAGCTTCTGGCTTTATCTCTTACATCTCTTCTCCCTCCTCCCTTCTCCCTCCTCCCTCCTCCCTCCTCTTTCTTCTCTCCTTTCTGTATAATAATTAGTGAATCGGAATAACCTTTCCATTTCCAGGAGCAGGGAGGTGTAAGTAATAGAACACAGAGTAGACTTCAACGTCTTCCTATTTTTACCCCAGTTCAGGCTGTTTTTAGGCCTCGTCTGTGCTGGGCTGAATGCTCCTGGTGTGTGCATTGATTTGTCTTCTATTAACCACATTAGGGCTCAGAGGTAGAAATCCATTTTGAAATGGAAGTCTTTGCCTATGCCATTCCATTATTTGCATTCATCCATTTTTGCTGAAAAGCATGATTAGTCTAAGTTCTGTGCAATCACTAATTCCAATCAGTATTATATATATATATATATATATATATTTATATATTTATATATTTATATATATTTTTCCTATTTATTATTTTTTACCTAAAGAATGTTTGGAAATGTTAAAGTTCTCATTTTATCACAGATTTTCACAAATCTTCTACTGCTTTTAACTAGAGGATAGTATTTCCATCCTATCTAGAAACAATAGGCAAAATTGCCTGTGAAACATACTTTATCCAATAGCGCTGGACGAAGGTGAAAGCACAATTTGCTTACAGTTAAATTTCTGGTTCAGTGCTTTTAACAAACTATTTTGTAATGGAAAACAAATGTGTTTTGCATGTGAAACAAAAGGAGATGTTGTAAACCATTTCCCTAATTAAAGAATGGTTATCGAACATATGGTGTTTTTCACTGTAAATAAATCAAGAAGATACTTCACTGACTTATATTTATTTGTCCTTGCATATCTTGGGTGAATTTGTCTGTGACAAATATATGTGTGGCTAGCACTTGACCTTAACTTTCTATTTTTATATAGCAATAATCATGATCTCTTCTCATTAACATTCCTACCAACTTCAAACATGCAATGAGATTGTGTTTCACCTCAACAGAATTTCCCACACATGGAATGGCCTTTGAAGTCAGCCTGCGCCCTCCATGTTGAAGCAAGATGAGGTTAAACACGGAAGCGACCTGCCTTGGGCCACTGCAGTGCCAATGATGACCACATACATTCTATTCACTGACGAGAGCTCTGGGTCCAGGTGAGGTCGGAGGTATCTAAATTTTAAGGCAACAAAATGCAGCTGCTGAGAATCTACTTTTTTTTGTTTCTTTTAGGACACTTGCAGAACTATACTTTGTTACAATTCTAACACGACTATCTGACTTGGAAATAGTAGAGAATGTGCACTCACCTGTAACCTACTACATAAATGTTAACCTTGGAGCAGTGCTTTAAAGCTATGAAGTGCTAATGATTCCATTTCTCCATTTCTAAATGCGTACTAAGTGATATTGCGTAGTCCTTTGGGGAAATGATAGGGCCGCTCACTACTACATTATCTTTTAAACTCTTTTGTGCTTTCCTTTGGGGTCAGTAGTTTCTTATATGAATGCACACTGCCTCATTCCATGAAGGGAAGGTTTCTTGTTTTTCTGGTTCAAATCATTCAATCATTAATTTCTCAGCAAAAATTATTGAGCATACTGTATTTTCTGACCATATTATCAGTCACAGAGAACATAGTCTTGAAAATAAAATGGAAGGCTGGCCTGATAACTCAGCAGACTAAAGTGCTTGCTTAGGCAGAGCACAGCAGCTGGGCTTCAATGCCCAGCCTACAGCGCTGGACCCGCCCATGGGGGTGTTGAGCTGGAGATTGGGCGTGGTGGCGTGAGCCTGTAATCCCACCGCCTATGAGGCTGAAAATAGGAGACTCACTAAGAGTCCGTTCTACATAGTGAGACTCTGTAGACCCTGTCCTAAATACAGAAAGGAAGGAAGGAAGGAAGACGGAAAGAAGGAAGGAAGGAAGAAAGGAAGGAAGGAAGGAAAGAAGGAAGGGAGGGAGGGAGGAAGGAAGGAAGGAAGGAAGAAAGAAAGAAAGAAAGAAAATGGAGTTTTTAGTCTTTTACCTTGAATTAAAAGACAGTATACCTTGTTCAGAAGTCATACTATAGAAACTTTTAGTGATAAAACTGTGTTTTATGGCATTTAAAGATTAATTTCATTTTATTACTACTACTATTAATATACCAGTGCTTGTTAATGGGAAGAATCTTTCTTTCATTATCTCATTTAGTATCTTTCAATAACCCCAAGAGACGGGCGCCTTTCTTCATGTTTAGCTACTTGAGAGGTGAAAGCTGAAAGGGTTAAGGGTTTTCCCTAAGGTCACTGGAGAGTTGCGGACAAGTCAACCTCATTCTGAAGTGGATGAGCAGTAGCTTATAATGCTTTCCAAAAGGAGAAGTATAAATAAATTACAAGACTTTCAAGTCACCTGATATTTGGAATCCTGTTGCACTGAATGCCTCGGATAGGGCTGGATGTACAGGGAAAATTTGACTCTTAGCCAGTCTAAGCTGCCACTAGGTAGCACGTGGAGACATATAGC
>PVJA010002785.1:24084-102551 GCA_004027025.1 Myocastor coypus | reverse complement strand
AAAAAAAAAAAAAAAAAAAAAAAAAAAAAAAAAAAGAACGTTTTGTTATACAGGTCTTGCTTCAACTTGCCCTTGACCACCCAGCAGGAAAAAAAATGCTTAATTACAATGCACGAAACACAAAGCTAGATTGGTGAGACGAGCTTCAGGAGGCTTAGATTCAATAGCCTCCAACATCACAAGTTTCACTGGTGGCCGACTGCAATTGCAGAACATTTGACTGTATATGTATCTGCTTCCTCTTAGTCCAAAGAGAAGTATATTCTTTTCCTTTTCTTTTTTTTTTCTATGCAACATCAATAGGGAGATAGGTCATGCCCACACACTGTACTCTGTAGAACGATTGTGAGGACAATATGCAATATGCCAACTTTCAAAGAAAAGAAAGGGGAAAAGAAAAAAGTAATAATAATGTTGATTTAGAAGGGTTACTGTTTAATTGTTTGATCAATCTTATATACCTATATGTATTAACCTAAACTGATCTGATGATGAAAATATGTGATATAACCCATGTTAAATTTAAACAATAAAAAAAGAACTCTAAAAAAAATAAAAGTAACATATGTCATACTAGTTACGGCATTGCAAAATCATTGCAATAAAATCTGATCCCTCAGTAAAGGAATTGTGAAAATGAGTAAATGTCATGAAGTATTTCAGAAAAAAATTTTTTTTCAAAAACTCTTACCAGAAATTTACCTGAAATCTAGGTACCCTGATAATAATCAGTTTAAATCAAGTGAACTTCTAATGTCAGAAAATTTAGAGAGCAAGAAGCCATATTTTAATTGGAAAATGAGACGGAAATCAGAAATGAATAATAATCTGAATATAAACGAATGTAACAAATGATAAAAGGCTGGTAAATGTTGCAAACATTTGCAAGGCAAGAGTAAAGTCAGAAAGATAGACCGGAGGGTTGCCAGCTGAGGTACTGCCCACAGAATACTCCTTAGGAAACTGTAAGAGGTTCTTCTTATTACAAAATAAATGAAATACTATTATTTAAAAGGTAAGAGATCAGGGAATAATGAAATGAATAGAAGCCTCGAAGAGCTAACACTAGAGCAACATTTTGGGACTTTAAATGGCAAGAGAGGAACACATTTACTGTGCAAGTGACTGATGCATCCTTACCGAAAATTGTATTTTAAAATATTGGATAACTAAAATAAGTACTAATTAAATAGTTATTTAGTTCAATATAAGAAGATCATGAGGTTATTTTTACCTTACATGTTTAGCCACACTAGATAAATTTTTATGCCAACAGAGTAAAGATCTGAGTTTGACAGAATTGGATTGAAATAATGAAGTGCTTAATCAAAAACAAAAGCATTTCTCTTTCACATTGTTATTCATTTTTTTGTTTTTTATTGTTTGAAACTGATAGGTTCTGGCCCTAGTATGAATTGCTGAATTATTATGGTGTTCATCTAATATGGCTGAAGCCCTTAAAACAACAGCTTATCTTCCCAAAGACCCCCTCTGCTTTCTTCTCCAACTCAGCCCAGGGTGTAATTTCTTCCCACCTATCCCGCCACTTCTGGGAAGGCCCACATCAACTCCTCAGGTAAATATAAACATCCTCCTCAAGCCCGACCCCTGGCAAAAATTCATAAAAGTCTCATTCCTTATCTTCCCCAAGAATTCTCTCCGCATCCTCCAAGAAAATAAAGTCCCTTTCCCTTTTGCCTTCTGCCTGTTTCTCTGCTGCGACACCATGGAAAACCTATCAGAAACTTGAGATCATCCTAACATAGCTTCTCAAGTGCTATGGTTGCAATTGCATATCACAACATCTACTCCTTTGTGTTGCCTATAGAACTGGAAGCAGATTTGCTAAGAACACCATGTTTGGAAAAGGAGAAACACTGCTGTGTTTGGGAGATGCTATCTTAGAGAGGACTTCATCCAAGTAAAAGAGGAAGATTTCAGAATTTAGAGTAGGAAAGTCTGTCAAATGTTTATAACGTTCACTAGCAGACTGTGTGTATATTTTTATTAATGGAAGTTTTAGAATCCAGACCCTCAGTAGGTAAATGGACAGCATACATTCAGAAATGTGGACAATTTTACAGAGCCACACATGAGTTCCCATGGAAGTTGAGTAAGGTAACTCAAATACAAGTAACTTTGAAAGGAGCTGTTAATGCTCAATTTTTTTCTTTTCTCATATTTTTTATTTTCTTTTGAATTTCTTATAATGATTTTGTTATTGTTTTGTTTTGCTTTTTCTTTAAACCAGTACTGCATGTTTCTATCTGATAGGCTAAGCAACTAATTTGAAGATAACACCATGCAATACAGCAACCATTTTGTATCGTTTCTAGTGCTATTGTTCTCTACTATCATTTTGTATTCTTTAAAAAAAATCAGGAAAAATTCCAAATCATGAAATGACCCTAAATACATAGTTCTCAGTGAAATATGCTATTCCAAAAAGGCCAACGCTGTATGATTCCTTGTGTATAAATCTAACGTAGTAAAATTCACATAAAAACAGAGGTAACCAGACATTTAGTAAGCATATAATTCAAGATTGTTAACCTGCAAATGTTCTAGTGATCTGTCCCACAAAAGATAATTATACCAATGAATTGTATATTTTTCAAAGATTAAGATAGCAATTTCATTTTTATTTTAACAAAATAATAATAGATGAAACCTTTATATTAGTGAAATACATTCGTTGTATCATTTCTCCTTCCTATTGAGGACATCTGCTAAGACACAGAAGGGACCCAGCAGGCATATTCCTTTCCTAATGTTCTTATTCAGCCCTTTGCCAGAAGTTATTCTCGTTTCATCTAGGTCTCATCTCCCTGTCTGGAAAAGTCCCCTGCATAAATTCCTCTGAAAATCCACTTCAACTGGAGCATGAGTCTCAGCCCGCTGATGAACTAATAGACTATCTACAATTTCCCTAAGGTATTTGTCCTTAGACATCTTCCTACAGTACTGTTTCCCTTGCTAAACTATGAAAGTGTTGCTCTTTCCTTGAAGAAGCCCACTGCAAGGGCTTCCTGGGAATGAAAACCCTTTCTTAATGCTAAAAACTTATTTTTTTAAGATTTTTTTTCTTGTTTCAGAACTTTTGTTTGTGTATTTATTTTTATGGCCGCCTCAGCCTGCCCTGAGGGCAGGGCTGGTGCAGCATGTGGTGCAGGGGATGGAACCATAATCCCTGCAGCCGCCTAAACTTTCCTAAGCAGGTGCTTTATACCACTGAGCCATCCTGCCAGGCCCAAATGCTAAAAAACTTATGCTGACTATCAAATGCAGTGGGGATGTGCTTGTGAAGATCTTGAAGCAATGAGCACTGCATGTCACAAGATGTGTCAGAGGAACAGGTGTAGGATCTTATTTAGAGGAGCATGGCTAAAGTGAGTCACCTACTTCCACAGGTTAGAGCTGAAGGACCACCTGTTACATAGGCACCCACCTTTGTGATGCTCATGCATATGCATGCAAGTGAGTGAAAGTTTGGGACGCTGTTAAGACTGCCTTGTTTATAACTCTGAGGTTGAGATAAAATACTTCAAAGTTCTGGCAAGAACTACATTTAAATCAAACAGGCACAAGAAAATATTTCCAGAGAAATTTTGCCTATCCTCCCCCAGAACCACTAACTTTAGAAGAGGCTTCTGTACAACATAAACTGCATCTAAGGAGATAGTCTCTTGGAGGGTGTGGCAGGGTCTGGTTAAATCACTAGGCTACTTAAATTCATAGGGTCCATTTTGTTTTCTGTCTTTTTAAAAGTGAGATGTTGGATATGAGTGCAAATATGTGATATCATCTCTATTTTTCAAGATTCCTGTATTTTTTGTATTTTGAACATATCTTAACTAGGCAGAATTAAACACAAAAACTTCCAAAACAATTTGTGTTAGTCATTTTCAGATAGGCTCTTGATATTAAAAGTGGTCTTACAAAAATATTCATTCTTTTTTCTTTGTGTGGGACTGGGGTTCAAACTCACGACCTTGCACTTGGCAGGGAGGCACTTGTGCCACAGAGCTATCTCCCAAGCCCACAAAAATATTCATTCTACTAGCCTTCGGCATTAGCTTTTCAAATAATTTTTTTGGAATATGGAGAAACTATTAAAACAAAATAAAAGGCTGAACTCCACTAGACTATAGACAGTTTTTGTACAGCCCAAGCTGTGCCCTGAAATAAATCTAAAACACTTTATTGTTAAGACAGCAAGAAAGCAGTTTAATGTCCCATTAAATCACAGTTTAAAGCACCCTGGAACAAATGAAATGATTGAAAATTATAGATATGTGATGAGATTTATATGTCCCCTTGTCAAAGACACATGCTCAAGTGTCATAGACAAATCTCTATGTATTAAAAAGGAGTAAGTCAGTAGGTTATGTGTGAATATAAAAATGCATTCGTTAGCAAAAATACCAAGTGAATAATTTGAGTCTACAACACATGCCTTTATGTGCTTATATGTTGGAAATAAAAAAAAATGTATAATTACTCAAATTATGCAAAGGATTTGAACTGGAAAACAAATGATTGTTTCTTTTTGTCCCTTCAGCTAAAGGTATATATGTGTCACTTGACCCCATTTTCTGCTTCTGTCGGACTTAGAGGTACTGAATAATTTAGATTATTCCAATCAATAACCAACCACATAGAACAATTAACAATTAATGCCAAGAGAAACATCATACAGTTGAAAAAGAACCCATTTTGAAATAGAAGTGGCCTTATATCTATGTGTGCTGAGTATTATAAACAGATCTTCTGTATCTATTTTAGGCACTGTCTATGTCAAAGAATTACTATGATTAAAGCACTAGAAAGCATCTATAAGCCAACTATCCATAGAGAAATTTGTATAAATTAGGTTCTCAATAAACATAAATTAATGTTTTTCTGCTCCAGTTAGGTTGTTCAAAAAAAAAATATATATGTAAAATGTGCTACAATTTATGCTGAAGCATTTGTACAATCATTGTCTCTTTGTAGAGTAATTAGTCCTGAAATCCTAGAGGAACTTACAAGTAATTTAAAAAAAAACATTACTGCCATTGAGATTAATGATAAATAACTATGTGAGTAGTTTTAAAAACATGTATGTGATACCTAATAATTTACACGTATGACTAAACAAAACAAAAACCTTACAGAAAATAAATCAAAGCAGAAAATATAGCTCAGTGGTCTAGTATTTGCTTAGTAAGTGCAAAGCCCTGGGTTACATCCTCAATACTATTAAAAAATGAATAAAATAAATGCAAATGATGTAATGACTCATGATCAAGCTAAGCAAAACTTTGTGATAAGAAAGTTTCAACCATGAAAAGAACTTACCTACAAAGCTTTCTTTGTCTATCTATGCTGGACTGCTTAAAATGTATGAGTAATCCAAGTTTTCCTTCTAAATACTAATATCTTACTAAACAAAAGCAGTTCTTAAGTTAAACTTACATTAGATTTATCTTAAATTTGACTGTCTAACTATTTATTTATTTATTTATTTATTTGTTTTATTTATTTATTTATTTATTTTTGTCTTTTTGAGACAGGGTCTCACTCTGCAGTTCAGGCTGGCCTTGAGCTCACTTTTGTAGCCCAGGCTGGTCTCGAACTCGCACCGATCCTCCTGCCTCAGCCTCCCGAGTGCTGGAATTACAGGCGTGAGCCACCACGCCCGGCTCAGTCTAACTATTTATTAACTGTCTGTTTTCTGTAATACTATTTTCTTTCTTTATGACAGATCAACAATACAATTTTTCTTTAGATGCAAGTGTCATTCAGACACTGAGACCTAGTCGCAACTCCCTCAAAAACAAAATTTTCGAATTATGTTTTGACTACTTCTAGAGCACTGATAAAATTCTAGCTCCTTCCGTCCCCCCAAAACAGTGGAGACACATAAGGCACTTAAGACAGTGAATATTTTATTTTAAAGAAAGCGGTTTTACATAAGAAGAACATTAGTGTTTGTTCCCTGCACGAAAATCTCAGGTAATGATGTAAGAAACACCTTAGTGATTTAGCACACAATGAAGATCACTGAGTATGAGTGAACAGTTGCTCCTATATGAAGGTATGTGAAAGATCTTTTTCACTTTCTATAAAATGGATAGGATAGTCTGGAACACATAATATTGACCTAAGATTATAGGGATAGGTTTTTTTTTTTTTTTTGTATTTTTTTTTTTACTGTTAATTTCTGATTCTGCATTTTACATATTCATTATGCTAAGTGATTAGTGATATACTCGAGTAGAGAACAAAGTACAACACTAACATTTATTTAAGCTACTTTGCACCATAATGCAAACATTAAGTAACACTGGTAGAGAGTGTTCTGTTCCTTCCCCAGCGCAAGTCCAAAGTACTAGACTATACTGTATGTGATGCAGGTCTCCTCTATAGGGTTCAATTATTTCACTTGAAATCAGCTTCCCAGGCTTGTTACAAGGTAGTGTGGCTCTGGCATTGTAGTTGCATGAAGTAGGTACCTAACATGGGTTAGTTCTTCTCACTAAATAATAACTCAGGAGACAAATGACTGGCTTTATTTTATGCTAAAGTCACATAGGAGATCAGGGCATAGCAAAGCTGACTGAGGAAATAGGCTTGACTGTCAATTACAAGATCCTGGATATAAAATCCCAACCCTGTACAATGACTTCTCCTGAGAACTCAAGAAGGTTTTCACTAGGATGGCCTAGACCCCAAGCCACCCTGCAGAAATAGATTCTAGCACTGTCCTTGGGACCCATATGTAGAATTTCTCACAGATTTCCTCAAGATGTGGGTAACATAAAAACACAATAACACCAAGGATAACTTACTGTGATGCCAGCCTGCTTCCTCCAAAGTGCTCTTTATCTTGCTTGCCTTTTCCTTTTCTTAATCAGCCCAGGCTCACCTTCCAGAGCCAGTTTTCCCCTCAGTATTCACTTTTACTTTTTCAAATAAACTTTGCCCTTCCTCTTTTGCTCATTCTGCCTTAATACTGTGTTCAAGCTGAATACTTGAATCTGACTCCAGAAGGACAGGTGACCAACCCAGAAACCAGAAACATTTATGTGACAAGCTAGATTAAAAAGGAGCAATACGACAATATTTTGATATAGCAATTCAAGAGAATCAAAATGCAGGAGATTCTGATAGCAGAAGTATATACACATTGCGTTGCTGTTGCAGTAATTATATACTTGTATTTCTGGAAGTGGAGATTGACTTTTCAGGTGTGTTGCCATTTTTAGGAATAAATGAAGCTGAAACAAAAGATAAAACAGGAAGTCCATGCAGAAGGTTATACCTGCAATTTTAGTCATGTCAGAAAAATGTCTAGACAGAGCTGATGGCAATGTGGCTGAATCTTGAAGCATGGAATTTGGCTCTCTATCAAGTAGACAGACTACCACATCAAACTCATATTAAGGAAGCAAATTAGGTTATATCTAGAAAGCTTGGGGTACACATTGGAGAAAAGTAATAAAATTATTCCAAGTTAAGGGTAGTATTGCAATATATATTATTCTTTGAAATTCAATTTAAAAGTGATAAAATTGTATACAGTTATTGAACTTTACAGGTATTTTCATTTTTTTGTGTAAATCTTACCTTGTGGAAATGTCTGTTTTGGAATTGAAAGGCTTATGTTGGTACCTTATTCATTTCAACCTTGTTTTCAAACGGAGAAACACAGCTATTTTTAGTTGACTCCGTCAAAGGAAGAAAGTGCCCTACCACCTCACAGCCTAAGACAAATAATTATTGTTGATGGTCTCATTATAAATTTCTTTTCCTTGAAATAATGACTTTTCAGTTTCCTTGTTGAAAAGAAACTTAGGTATATATGACATATGAACTAAATTATGTTTATTTGATATAAGCCCAATGTAAAGCTACTACCCTTTTAACCCATCTCCTATTCCTTTGTAATACCAAGGCTGAATTTTTAAAACTTTTTTAGAGAAAAAGCAATTTATACATACAAGAATACGTCGAGTGCCCTAGGGCTTGAGCTTGTTGCAGAGAGACGAAAGACAAGGTTGATTTTAAGTTTAAACTTCAAGCGTTTATGGCCTAAATGGGGATGTCATTCTGAATTAAGCCTGAAATGTTTTTTATAGGCTAGAAAGGGTGTCACTGCTAAGATGGGTTATAAAAGACTGACACAAGAACCCCATTACTTCCACTCATCAGAATTATTTTCTCTCCCTAAAGAGCAGGAATTTCGACTGAAGATCCCTCTCTCCTTCAGTTTGGATAGCTGTGTTCCTCTTTCAGAAATACCTTACAGATTCAGTCAGTAGAGATATTTTACTCTTCCCTCCTGCTGCTATCGGATGTGGCAGGTACTGATGCAAAATCACTGGCACACTGCAGCCATCACACAGGGCTGTACTGCCCAACTCCTCCATCGAGGACAACAACTGAGTGTTACAGAAGTCCTTCTCGTTGTTCTTAATGCCCTTCCTCTCCTCTCACAGCTCATTCTGACACAAATACAACCTTCTCAGGCCATGACAGCTTTTCTCCTTTCTTTGCCCCTCTGGCTGTTCATTAAGCCTAAACGGTAGTAAGCAGCCAGTGGCTTGGCTCGCCTGCTACAACTCATGTCCACGTACTTAAAATGAGGTCACCACTGCAGTCTGGCTCAGCAGCCAGCACCAAGGCAGCTCCAGGAGGAGTGTCCGCTGTGTCTCCTGAGCCCTTTGCTCTTTTTACTCCCGCCTCTTGATTCCTAGGTATTCCAAATTTTCATGCAACTTTTTAGATTTCCTACGGTCCTGAAAAACAGACATTATGCTTGGGGCCCTATTGCAAGGAAAGACTGAAATGCCTTGATGTGTTACTTTCTGTTAAACACTCGATTTTATAGTTCATTTCTTTAGACCTCTCAATTGTTGACTGAAGTACAAAAAAATAATTAAAAAGTAAATGCTTTTGTGTCAACAATGTTGTTACGAAACCTATATTACTTCATGATTCATGATTTCTTTTTCTTTCAGTACTGAGGATTGAATTCAGGACCTTGTACATGTCAAACAAGTGCTTATCGTATTGAGCTATCTCCCCTGCCCTTCAGGATGCATCTAAATATACCAAGTTTTTTTGTTGCTTTCTGGTTTTTTTCTTTATTGTTTTATTTTTTAATTAAATTATTTATTTATTTGGTACAGGACCTCACTACATAGCAGAGACTCATATCAATCTTCCTGTCTCAGCATTCCTAGTGCTAGGATTACAAGCGTGTACCGCATGTTGTACCAGGGATCAAAACCCAGGTCCTTGCACTTGCCAGGTAGGAGCTTAGACAGCTCAGCTATCTCCTCAGTCCTACATACAATTTCTTAAATTTTATTTGCACCAGGAAAAGTACATTAAAGTGAGAGGAAGCAGCCATAGAGCATTGAGTGCTTCTCTGTGTGTCCCCAAAAAGGTGTGCGTCCACATGTTTTTGTGTGTGGCATGGTTGGTATAAAAATTTTGGACAGACAGACTTATATTTAGTCCATGTTTAAGTCATAAAGGCTTTAATTTAAAATGGCAATGTTGTTTTTTGTAAATGATAAAGTGCATTTTCCCCTTTGTTAATTTCTCTGCAGCAGTACTTGGAATATAACCACTATCATTTTGCTAGCAGTTTACCAAGCTGTGCATCAAAAGAAAATGATCTGTGACAATAAACAGATATTTCAATATCTTCCCATGATCTCACTTTTTAACACATATACAGACCTGAAACAGTAAATGCAATTTGAGAGCTATGTTAGACACTGTGAAAGTGTTAAAATTTCTTCAATGGGAAAGAAAAACTGCTAGGGGGAAACAGACAAAAGAAAAGAAAAAAGAGATATATTTAAGAATATATGCAAGGCAGTTTGGATAATTGTACTGTCTCTTTCTGCTGATCTTTTGAAAGGAACAATTAATGATTAAGATTTTTTTCTTCTTGTTCTTCTTATTTTTTCTTTTCTTTTGAATTTCAAACAACTTTTTAAACATCTTGCATATTTATATCTGGTAAGCTAAATAGCTAATTTGAAGATAACATTATGCCATACAACAACCATTGCTGAATATTTACTACTTTAGTCAATGAAATTTTGTATCATTTCTGATGTTTTTATCACTATTTTGTATTTTTAAAAAATAGAACATATACAGATATGTAAAAACTGTCCCTTTCAAATTGTAATTTGGAAGTCTGTCTCTGTAACTGAGTTATTACATGCACCTGAAAACATACTCAATTACACTGAGACTTTTCCTTGGCATCTCAACCACTTCTTCATTAATGGTTTCAAATTAATACATTTATGTGGCTTTCTTACTTTCAGTTTCTGGAAGCAGATAGCATTCTTAGTGTCTTCAGACTGCTGTAACAAAATACTAGAAAATGTACGGCTCATGAACAAAAGACATTTGTTTCTCACAGTTATTTAAGCTAGGAGGTTCAAAAATCAATATAGTATACATTTTGTTGAGGAAAGTCTGAGTTGAGCTCACAGATAGTGCTTCTGACTGTCTTCTCAAACGGTGGGAGGAGCTAGCTTTGTAGCTCTATTTTACAAGGGCACTGACTCATTAATTAGACCTCCACTCTAATAGACTAATAACAACTCAAAAGCCCCATATCTCACAACAGGACCTTGGTGGTCAGGCTTAAACATAAGCATTTGAGCCAGGTGTGATGGTGCATGCCTGTAATCCCAGCACTGGGGAGGCTGAGGCAGGAGGATCCGTGCGAGTTCGAGACCAGCCTGGGATACAAAAGTGAGCTCAAGGTCAGTCTGAACTGCAAAGTGAGACCCTGTCTCCAAAAAAAAAAAAAAAAAAAAGAAAGAAAAACATAAGCATTTGGTGAAGGATTCAGAAAATAATAAGGCTCTATTTGTGTTATTTATGTATTTATCTTATTTAATCTATGTATCTTAATAATTACAAGATAAGTCTTATGAGGTTAAAAAATAAAAACATGAGATACACTGTCCTTTAATGATGCTTTATGAAATATTTTTGTAGAAGTCTTCTGTTGAGACTCTAGGTTTTACTCATATAATGAGGATCTAATTCTATACTACGTTTTATTCACCTAATTATAAAGTTCTGTTAAGTAGAAATAGTTCTTGATGCTATGAAGACACTACAGTGGTAAGAAAAGTTGTTTTTTTTTTTTTTTTTTAATAAAGAAACTTATATGATGGGCCAGACCATTTTATTTTAAAATTGGATAACAAGAAAGTCCTTTAATTTTGTAATACATGAAGTGGTAACAATACTTAAAGGTGTGGCAAAGTCAACTCAGGACAAGTTTTCTGAGTTAACTTCTGCAAAATTAGTGAAACAAGAAAATTTGGCTGTTGCACAATTCCAGCTCTAGAGAACAAACAACATAAGAAGACTAGACAACATTTCTGTACATTAATATTGTTAAGAATTTAAGAAAGTAAAAGAAATTCTCCATTATAGGAAATCCCTAAAACACTTAAGAGCCTTTAAGGAAAAGAAGCATAACAAAACACAACCATAGAATAAACCTAGAGTGGTGGAAGATAAACAGCCTCCAGTGTATTTCTGCCAGGGGAAAACACATCATTTCATTGTTCAGATGCACGGTTAATCGTGTGCAAGCACAGATATGTGACAATATGCACACAAATGGGAGAGTAGAGTTTTACTATTTTAGCACTAAAGGAGGAAATGTTTTCGTTCCTCCAGTTTTATTTGTCTGTGCCTCAAATGATGTACTCCAAATTCTTTTCCTTAAGAAATAGTTTTATTTTTAAATTTAGAAACACACACTCAAAAAAAATAAATAAATAAAATCACAGGTCTAAAATGCTGATTAAGATGAAAATAAGTCCTAGTAAATCTATATAAAAATAACCTGGTTGATAAATCAAAAGAATGGCTTAACATTTTTAGAATCTACAGCTACATATACATTTTATAGCTATAACATTGAAAATCTGGGGTGCCCCAATATTCCTCATGTCCAACATTAAAACAGCATGCTAGTCAGGAAAGGAATCGCATCTCTGATTGTGCGCTCAGTTAGGCTTATGATCCGTCTGAGCCAAGGTGGAGGTGGCCCATTATTAAAATGTGATTTCATGTTGGTATTTGAGAAAAGGCTGGCTTTTAATTTACAAAGATTGTCACATGAGTGATCACATTGGTCAGACAGGAAGTCATTTCTTTTGAAGGTTTAAATAAAATTTCTCTAAGCTTGTTGGATAGAAATAAAGATCTACAAAGGTAAAATTTGGAATTATATTCTAGATTGCTTTGCATGTTAATGTCACATTAGTATTCCATAATATTAAATATGAAAAAAGAACATTCCATTTTCAAGAAAATGTGTAACTTTGAATAGTTTTTTTTAATTTTTTAAAATTTATTATTATTATTTTTTTAACCAGGGATTGAACTCAGACCCTTTAGCTTGCCAGGCAAGTACTTATTCTATTGAGCTGTCTCCCCAGCCCCTAAACTTGAATAGGTTTTTCATGGGAAATACTTTAATGATTTACAGAAGTTTGTGAAGTATGAGTGACTTTCTTTTTACCTTACAATAATAATCTACACAAACAAAAAGTGTAACTTTTAATATAAAGTTTTAACATTAAGTTTTTGAAGAGCTAATAGTATAAAATATATAAGAAATTAAGAAAGTCTAGTAGAAACACATATTTGCCTGTAAATTTGATTAAATTTAGATTATATAAGTATAAATGTTATTTGAATAAAGCATAAGTAGAAGATATATAAAAGATATGCTTATTGTAATTTTTCTTTAACCAATTTCTACTGACAATATAGAAGCAAATTTACTAGACCAACGTGCAAAATACATTTAGTGGTGAGAATAGCAGTTTCAATTTAAAAATGATTTTAATTATTTTAAAGTGAAATATTTAATTTTCAAGATACTTGTTCCTAGATTTGTTTTACATAAAGTTATTTAAAAAATGATCAAATCCCCTCATATATCAGACATTTGTAAACAAAGATCAAACACCTTATAAACTTTTCAAATGTGTTAACAGCACTTGGCATAAAGGAGATACTAACATAAGCAGAAAAATATGATAGACTTGAAAGGCAGACTATAATCTGTTATCCATAAACTATGATTATTTAGGTCATGTTTTGACAATTTGGGGAAAAGTATAAGGAAACACTGCAGCTAATATGACATACGCTTATCAATTTCCCTAAGCATCTGCTATTTAAAGGCTACATGGAGAAATATAAGTCACAAGGTCCTTTTGCTATCATAAATGTTGAAACAGCTTCCAATTCAGACAAAATATGTTACTTAACTGCTTTACATAGATTAGAAACCATAACCTATTTCAGAAGAACATCTAATGTTTCATGGCGTACACTAAAAGTTGTTGAGGCTTTAATTAGTCACATAAAGTTTGTCGACAATGTATAAAAGGTACTATGAATTAAAGAGAAAATTCTAAATTTTAAGTCAGACATTGAACACAACTATGAAGGATCTGTATCTACTGGAACAGTTATAATAAAATGTATTATATGATTGTACATTTACATCAACATTTATATTTTAATGTCGCTTAAAGATTAACTATTAGCAAACATGGAGAACAATTTACATTATTGTTATGTAAAAATTATTGTTTTCTTTTTTAAATCATAGAAGATAAAAATTCTTAAAGTGAGCAATGCCAAAACTTTTCTTCAGATTACCAAAATTTACACAAAATTTTCGCCATTTCAGCCATCTCTGGTCTACATGTCTTTCAACTTTTACAAAAAGAAGATAACAAAAAATGTGATTTTATTAAACAAATACTTGTTTGAAAGGCATTAGACTTTATTCTTTTTATTAAGCATGAAAATATATTCAGAGTTCGAATGAGAAATTAACTGGATAATAAATTAAATTTTTAGAAGTTATTGTTTCATAAAAAATATCAGAACTTGTGAGTAGTGTGAAAAACATTTACTCCTAGTATAAAATGTTCTTTTTTTCTAAAACACACCTAAGCAAATGCTCAAGATCAAAAGATGAGTTAATTTTGTCAAAACAGCTATATTCATCATAATGGCCTGCTTTTTATATCAGGTATTATACATTATTAATAATAATAAAGTTAAAGTTTATACCTAAATCAATTTCAGCATAATTAAAAATTCATTACTGATCTGAAATTCTTGTTATGAATTTAATGACACACTAAATTTAAAAGTGTTTTGAACAGACTAATTTCCTTACTGTGAAATGATTTCTAAATCACTTTATAAGATTTCAACTTTCTTTCACCAAAGATAATACAGTGAAACACATGGAAAATTAAGTGCTTGACCAAGTTGTAGTATATAGATATAAAAATAGTAGAATGATACTAAAGGATTTGTGTCATGTGCAAATACTTAGAACATTAATATTCATTCTTTTTTATCATGATAGAGGTATTAAAGTCTTTTACTATGATTTTTTTTTTAAGAATTTTTTATTTTATTTTCTTGTTTCAGAACCTTTGTTTGTTTATTCACTCATTTTTATGGCCGGCTCAGCCTGCCCCAGGGGCAGGGCTGGTGCAGCATGTGGTGCCGGGGATCGAACCGCGGACCCTGAAGCCGCCCAAGCTTTCCCAATCAGGCGCTTTAGACCACTGAGCCATCCCGCTGGGCCCTAAAGTCTTTCACTATGATTACATTACAGTTAAAATGGAAACTGATTTAGATTTTAAGAACAGATTTAAGTTTTTTCTATTCTAAAGGCTTCCCTGTACAAGAACATGTACTATTAGTAAAATTAACAAAGAAACTTCAGAATTAATTTACACCATAGGTCCAAATTTCAAATGAATACAAAGTAAAGGGAATATTTTATGCTTTCATTTTAAGAGAATCAACAAATTTTGGTAGACTTTATGCACAGAAATATCTATCTAAATAACTATAGTTGGTACAAAGGAATTCAAGCATGGGAGTATCATAATATTTACTGTCTATTTCACAGAAAAAAAATAATATGTTTTATATTTTTTGTATTCTCTGTTTCCAAATTCTCTTATTATCATCCTGATCCAGCATAGTATATGTCTCCTTGAGTTCTCATTATTTAGACATTTCTGAGAACTCATTGCTAACGCATACATCTAAAACATTACTTAACCTATTAATTGCTTTACCAGTTAAGGGCATAATGTCCCTGCTACCAACGCAAGATGCTCTTGTAAACACCATTACATCTTCATGCTCTATCATATTGATTACTTATCATTACTTTATACACATTTTATATCCTTTGATATTCAGAAAGACAATGATGTTAAGCTCAAGTACTTACATTATAGAGTAATGGTATTACTAAACTTTTCTTGTGGAGGGTTAAGAATAAAAGCTTACAGACAAAAAAAAATTTGGAGAAAACGAAGAGCTACAAGAATAGTCAATATTTTGGCCCTAGCCTTTTAAGATCAGTGAAGACTCAGGACATAAGAGAACCTCTGATATAACATCCCATAACTCAGTGATTTCCCAAATGTTCCGTTCAAGGAGATTATGGGGCTACAGAGGAAAGAGACTGAAAATATACAGTGTACCTAAGGAGAGTTATCTAGAGAGAATACCTTCTCTCGGGCTTTCACAGAGAGCAAGTTGGTCAAGAAATGGCTGTGACTCATCAAGATGG
Source organism: Myocastor coypus (assembly GCA_004027025.1). Taxonomy (NCBI): domain Eukaryota; kingdom Metazoa; phylum Chordata; class Mammalia; order Rodentia; family Myocastoridae; genus Myocastor; species Myocastor coypus. Next base: position 86,875 of record PVJA010002785.1, on the reverse strand, counting down.
CTGGCATTGACAATAGTTCTACAAAGCGCTGTACATCATTCCAAAGTAAATCCTGAGGGGATTTGACTGACCTTAGAAGGTACAAAAGTTCCATGTTTTGTTATATAAGTCTTACTTAAACTTGCCCTTAACCATGCAGCAGAAAATTTTATCCATGAGGCATAAAACATAAAGTTAGATTAGTATGCTGAGCTGTAAAAGGCTTAAATCGACAGTATCCAACATTGCTAGTTTTACCAATAACACACTATGATTATGGAACATTGGATTACATGTACAACTACTTTGTCTTAGTTTAATGAGAAGAAATTTTTTGAACCAATTATGATTAGAAAAATTATCACATCTACACCCTGTGATCTGTATAACTACCAGGAGAACAACAATATGCATTTTATCAAACACTGGAAATGTACCGCTAATGTGTTTTGAAACTGTCATATTGTTATTTATTAAATGCAATAAAAAGAATAAAAAACAAAAACAAACAAAATATCCCACATCATACCACATAATATATTTGCATCTGTGTTTATAGCAGCACAATTTGGAATGGAAAAATTCTAAAAACAACTTAGGTGACTATCAACCAAAGAATAGACAAAAATGATGTGTACCCTTTTTTTTTTTTAGATAATGCAATACTATTCAACCATGAAGAGGGAACAACTGAGGACTTTTATAAGTAAATGGATGTCACTCAAGACTGTACTCATAAGTAAAATAACTCAGATCCATATATATATATATATATATATATATATATATATATATATATGATGAAGATGTATTTTTTATGGCTGGCTCATCCTGCACTGGGGGTGGGGTTGGCACAGCATATAGTGCCAGAGATTTAACTGTGGTCCCTGCCATTGCCTAAGCTTGCCTAAGCAGGTGCTTTAGACCATTGAGCCATCTCGCCAGGCCAGATCCATATATATAGATATTATATTATCCCACCAGTGTGAAAAAATAAGCAAGTAAACATGATCAGAAATGTAGAATACACACTGTGATTGGGAAGAAACAATTCAATGGAAAAGGACAAAATTATAATAGGGTGAAGGAGAAAAGAAAGAAAGAAAAATTAGTTAGATAGATAGATAGACAGACAGACAGACAGACAGATAGATAGCAGATAGTTAGTTAAGATAGTTATACTGCTAATTTCTCTTAGTTTATTGAAAATAATGTTTTGTGATAATATTGTTTGGGCAAGAGTTCATGCCTATATTCTGTACTCTGAATAACTACTATAAGATAAAAATATGCAATGTAACAATACTGTAACTGTCCTATTCACCCATTTGAGACTCATTTTTATTGGTATGCTTCCTTTTTCTATTTAAGATTAAGAAAAAAACTGCACTGAGCTTCCATTTCATTGCATTCAGTTTGTTTGCTATGAAAAAAAAAACATACAAAATATTTGAGCAGTGGCAGGAATGTAAAACAAATCAACATGACCAACTTGCTGGTAAGAATGCAAAGTTGTATAAGCACCATGGAAATCGGGGTGGTGATTCTTCAAGGCTGAACTAGAAATACTGTTTGACTCCTCATCATATTTCTATAACAATTAAAGCCATCATGCTAAAATCATACATGCAGACCCATGTCTACAAAAGTACAGTTCATGACAGGTCAGCTATGGAAAGAGCACATCAACATGTGAATGGATTAGGAAGAAAGGACTGAGATATACAGCAAAAAATCAGGAAAAAGAATGAAATTGTATGAGCAGGATAGAGATGGCATTAGAAGACATCATACTACATGAAATTATCCAGACTCAAAATGTTGAAAGGTCACGTTTTCTCTTACATGAGAAAGTAAATATTACAGAAATGACTAAGAAATGACAGAAAATTATTCCATAAATTTTTGGAAATGGAGTTGTACACTGAGAATGCAGGTGTGCAATTGAGAAGAAATAACAGCACTTGAATCCATTAACATGTTTAAGGCATGTGTCAAAAGAATCCCTGCCAATATGTGATACTGAAAGGTAGTGATACAATGCAAGAAAAATAAAATCTCAGTTTACTTTCTGAAGATTCATTTTGAAAATTTCATGTTCCAGTATAAATTCATCTCCTTAAACCCTTTGCTTGTACTTCTCTCAAGAGATTTTCTGTGAACAGCTTTTCAATACAGTGCAAAGATATCACAGCACTTTCAAATTATGACCATTTGAATAAAGATAACAGATATAACAAAAGGTAATGTCTGCGGTCTCAAAATTAGTTTCCTTTGTGCTGTGTCTTTTATTTTTATTTTATTTTATTGCTTTTTTAAAAATTATATTTCGTATATGCAAGCCAAAGATCTCATCTGGGACTTCTCCAAATGAACAAAACCATCCAAAGAAAACAGATTGTACTGAACTTGTTGAAAGATACTACAGCCCAATGCACCCCACACACAGAGGGCTTTAACTTTAAAACTCAACTCTAGAGTAGTCTATCTACATTTACATATAGCTTTGCTTCAGTAAAGAACTTTTTTTTTTTTTTTTTTTTTGAGACAGGGTCTCAGTATGCAGTTCAGGCTGGCCTTGAGCTCACTTTTGTAGCCCAGGCTGGTCTCGAACTCGCACTAATCCTCCTGCCTCAGCCTCCCAAGTGCTGGGATTACAGGTGTGCGCCACCACGCCCGGCTCTCAGTAAAGAACTTTGCATGATAGTATCATCACAAAAGAAACCTGTAGGGGCCACAAGGTAGTGCAGTAGTCTAAATTGCCTGCTTAGGCAAGATTAGGCAAAGATGTTGGCACCGAGATTCAATTCCCAGCACTGTGTGCCAGCCACACACAAGAAGAAAAGGAAAATTATAAAGCTATGAATACTTTTTATCTTTGCCATTTTATAATGGGTTTTGCCTTATTTGTGTTTGACTCTTAACATATATTTTTGTTAGTTGAACAAGCAGTGGTAAGACTATCTAAAGAAGGATAAAGAAAAATCACAGGGGGATAACACAGAGATCAAACGATTCATTAGCTACATTTTTATAAAAAACATACCTTGATATATTATTTTATGACATATGTCTTTGAAAAATTTGTGCAGTTAAAAAAGCCTTTATATCTTCCATACTTTATTTTCTAAATAGAAAATTCTTTAAAGAGAGCCATAATACTATTTTGGTACTTGATGAATTATGATTTTTTTCCATCTTATCTATCAACAGCCAAATTAAGCTAGAACATGTTTCTAAGGAGTGGGGCTTACATTGAATGCAAGGCAAGCAAAATGTGTACACATATAAAATATGTGCAAATGTAATTCTTTACTTAACATCATGTCCTTAGAATCTGTCCACTACAATAATTTGGCATGTGTGCAAAATACTGAATTTGATTGAACTATGACTGATTGAGAAAAACCACAGTAAAATGAGGCATAATACAGGGAAGTGCAGAAGCCTGAGAAAGCTCCACAACATAATTTCTTTTAAGTAGCAGAGTACCACGGAACCGGGAAGGTGAAGAGCGGTCACAAGTCTCCAAGCAGCAACTGAATTGAAAAACAGCTGATCAGACATCAATGTGGTAGCTACATTAAGAATCACCCTTCTTGCTGTAGCACTCTCAAGTACAAAAGGAAACCAAGCTGGGGGAAAAATGCTTTGCTTTTATTTTGATCCATTTTCCCCTTTCTCTCTAATTCTCCCATCAAGCGCTCTAATTTTGGAAAGCCACAGTTTGCAAAGATCAGCGCCACAGAGGCTGCAATGCCTCTTAGCAATCAGTGACTCCGATGCCATCGCTTCCTTCACAGCTACTGTGCTGCCGCCAAATTGGCCTGGGATATTGAAAAGCAACATTGGACATAACTCAAGGAAAGCTTCCATTTCTGCTTTAGCCTGTTGTATTTCCCTTTTCAAATTTTTGGTTATTTATTCCATCTAATGGTGAGTACTTGTTTTACTTCAGAAAGGGATTTCCCTATTGGGTTATTTTGACAAAGATTGCAAGAGGTCCAGATTGAAAATCTGCCTTCAGAGAAAAAGTTCAGCACTCAGTCCCAGCAGGGTGTTTCTGAAACGAAACATTAAACTTAATTTAAATTGAATTCTTATTTAAACCTTTCATTTAGCATAAATTCACAGTTATTACAATGAGAATTTGTGGACAGATTCATTTTTTTAAATTAATTTGAGTCTACTATTTTATGCTATGTACAGACTAATCCAGGGATACATGTTACAAAGACATAATCTACATAATTACAGATTACATCTGCAGGAAGGTTGAGCTATGTTATGGCCCCTGTCAGATAAGTCACATTTATTAAAACACCAGATAGTAAAAAATATTCAAGATGTAATTTAATTAGTTTCTTAACTTCTGAAAGAATATCAAAGAAAAATTCCTTTCATAACACAAAGTAAACCCTTTTGAAACTTGATTTCCTGATCTTCTAATTTATATGCTGAGAGTTGTCTCCAAATTATATTTCATTTTCCTCCTAAATTTCCTCTAACTTGCTACTGGGAGACAGCTTGGTGATAGCATTTCTATCCCTCCTCTCACTCCAACTTTTAATTCATTCATTACAGCTTGTTTCATAGCAAGGATTTTTACTCACTCTGGTGTAAATCAATCTCCTATAACATTTCTAATTTCCTGTGTCTCTGAAAAATTTGATCAAAATCACAGAAGAGCAATAGTAAATAGATGGAAGGTAGCAGAACACAACAAACTCCTAACAAAACAAACTCCTCCTAACATAACACCCTAGCCAATGAATGCAACCCAAAATTCACTTTCATAAGCACTTTGCTTGGAGCAGATTCACTTTTACCTGGGAATCACTCACAAAGCTTTCTTTTGAAAAAAATTAAAGGCCCAAATCTGTCTCTAAATCAGTTAAACTTTTGTCTGGCATAAAGACCTGGGAGTGTTTCAAAACTTAGCGTGGTGAATCACATCACACAAAGTTCAGAACACTGGTTAGGAGGTTTGTTGTGCTCCACAAAGGAAGGTGCCATGTTTTTTTTTTTTTTTTTTTCTGAAGTATTTGGTGCTAGATTAGTGCTGGTTAAAGAACTGAATAAAGAAAGACCTAGTAAATAGTGACTGATATAGGTTAGCTTCGCACAGCATCAGGGTTTCACTGGATTCTTATCTTGATAGCTGAAGACAGCAACTAGATGTTCCTCCTGCAAAAACATGGTTATCTCTACTCCTGCTCAGTCTTACAAGATACTAAGACATAGAGAGGGGTGGAAGGTGCACAATGGGAACGGGTTCTCTTGTGTCTCAGGAGAGCAGATTAGTTGACCTGGCTGTTAAATGTAACACTGGCACCCCTGATGGAATTTCTGATTAAAATTAAGGTGCTAAAAATGAAGAAAAAAAAAAAAAAAAAAAAAAGGCCAGTAGTAGCTCAGCAGACTAAGTGCCTACTTTAGCAAGCACAGGGGCCAGGAGTTTGATCCCTGGTCCTGTATGACACCTGGCCCCGCCCGAGGGGAGCGTTGAGCTGGCCACAATGTCTGGGCGTGGTAGCATGCACCCTTAATCCCAGCGTTGGAGAGGCTGGAAACAGAAGGATCACTATGAGCTGAATTGCATAGTAAGATCCTATAGCTGATCCATTAAAAAATGAAAATAAATAAAGAAATAAAATAAAACTAAGCTGTTCATTTGTCCAAATTATGGTTTACACTGAGTGTCTCCTCATTCCTCAGCCACATGTGTTTGGGGGGTGATTGGATCATATGGTCCCTGTGAATAGCTAGCTCATGGTTAGGAGGTGAAATTTCATCAGAGGAAGCCCACAGTGAGACTCTTATTATTCTGCTCCCTAGCCCACCGACCCTACCATGCTGTTCCTTTCTTGGGTGCCAGAAACTGTGCCCTAAAGTCTGAGAGCTATGCACTATTTGGTGGGCTAATTCTATGATGAATATATAGACCATACGATGCAATTGCTTTCCAAACACATGCAGCTGAGGCATGGGGAGACTCAGTGCAAACCATAATTTTCCTGAAAGATACATACAAATGAACACCTCTGGCTCACTTCTCACCTTCAGCTTGGGGTCTGACAATGATTACATGCCAAAGACACAGACCTCCTTTTTTCAATGACCTAATAGTAAGAGACAAAATCACCTGTACACTCAGATGCCTTAGCTCCATCCTCCTACTCTCAATATCAGCTCTGTACTTTACTCTGAGTTTTATCTCCAAAGTAGCTCATTTCTTTCCCTATTTTCTGAATCAACATTGATCAACTTCACAGGAATAAGGATCCAAACAGTCCCCGAGATGAAGATACATTTTAAAATTACTCTGTCCACCCAGCTATCATTTACAAACCCCACTGTAATTTATCTACTTATTTTAATGATTCTGATATGGTTCTTGTCTTGTTAATGTTCCTGAAAAATGTTGTGCCTTCCTATGAGTGATTTCCTCTGCTAAAATGACTTTTTCCTGTAGACTGTTTGGTACCATGTTTGGTTGGTCTGAGATTATGGATCCAACGTATGAATATAGGCAAATCACCTTGTGGAACATAGTTTCTTGTTTGGTGAGACAGGTTGAAATAATAACAAAGGACAGATAAACTTCACCACTACATACAAAGCCTATCTTACATTGTTCTTCCGGCTTTTCCTTATTTTTATTTTTACCTATAATCTTATCTCTCTTATACTATCTTATGCGCTAACCAGTACTCTTAGCACTATTTTTCTGGGCCTCCACAAATACTTTCACCAAAGTTTTTCAAGATTCTAAAGGCAGGCAGCCAGTGTCAACAGTTTAAATAAAATTCAAAGAAGCCATCAAATTTTCAGGAACCTCTCAGTGGGGCAAAGTAAATGCGTGGAATTTGCCTAAGCTTAGCTACTATGATCTATGACAGCCAGTAGGGGCTCTAATCCGAGAAAGTTTGTGCCCAGGGAGGCTGAGTTAAAATCAAGTTTCCAGCTTTCAATTTTAGAAAGAATCATGAAATCTGCAGCAATATTCCAAGATACATAACAATGTGGAGGGTAAATCTTTACCCTGCACATCATAGGTCTCGTGAGACTGCATCACCATGAAAATATGCCTTTGTGTATTGATTTTTTTACCTGAGGCACTGATGAATGCTGCAACTATTAAGTGGCTTTCAAAACAAAAATTCACATGTATTTATTGAGGGACTCTCCTGTTTTGGTTCAAGACAAACAGGCAAAGATATTTTGAAAGCAAATGAAATATTTCATGATCTTCTCAGGATATTAAAAGGGTGGTCATGCTTACTATTATATTGATATATGTCATAAATCTGTCCATTTATTTTTTGTACAGTAGTTGGTCCCCAAATATTATTTCATCATGCACTTGATCTTAGTCAAAATGTCAAGAAGCAATTTTTTTCACTCAACTCTTTCCAAAGCTGTCCCCTCACCAATACCTTTGGACTCTGGTTTGTCCCCATTCACCGGCACCCTCATGATTGCATTGTTGTTCCTAGCTTGGCCCAGTTGAAAAAATAAAAATATCCCAGTCTTACACCTATAAATACTCTCACCTTAAAGTTACTTTAAAAAATAATCTTAATATTCAATCTAGAGGTAGCTACAGAAATGTGTACAGATTAAGACAAAACTTGACAGTTCTTATTATTAGCTGGTTAATACTAATATATTACTTGTAAGTTTTAACATATGTAAATATTTGGCTAGAAACTTCTGTGTATTAAGTAATGAATATTGATAATCACATTGGCTTTTATTATTTTGAAAAACATTGTGAAATTTAAATTTTCCTTATTATGGTGTATAAATTTCAAAATGCAGTATATTTTTTCATGAAATATATCTTCTACAGATATGTATAATTTCTGAATAAAATGGTGTAACTGAAGTTTTGACACAATTATAATCATCATAAACTCAAGAAATTAGTCATATATATATATATATATATATATATATATACATTTTTGCATAAATCATCCTCCTGGGTGTGTCTTGGTGGGTCATGGATGCGTAATGTTTTTCTCTGTGCCTGGTCTCTACACTCTGTGCTCTACTCCCTGGCTGTACTTTCCAGCCACTGTTCTCTAAGCAGCTCTGCTCTCCAGTGCTCCTCTGCCATGACAGTTCTTTATAGTGAGCCAGCCATGAACTGGACCATCTGAAAGTATAAGCCAAGTAAACCTTCACTTCTTTAGGTTCTTCAAGCCATATCTCTGGTACCAGGGACAGAGAAGGAGAGTAATACCATGAGTGGTGTGTGTGTGTGTGTGTGTGCGCGCGCAAGCAGAATTACTAGTACTCAAGTTAATCCTAGATTCAATACAAAAAGCATTCTTTCTCTTTGGAATTATAGCTCCATGCAGATAGTTCACAATTTATTGATTCATAGCCAGTCCATATCTTGCATCAGGAGATAGGAGTAGACTGAATTTTCCTGTCTCAAAAACTCATAGTAGAATCATTGGGATTCCATTCACTCACATCTTTTACTGGACTACTATATTTGATAGCCAATATATCCATGTCATAGTATCATAACTGACCACTAAACAATGCTGCTTCAAAAGGGCATGACATCTGAAGATTTTATGTAAAATGCTATAAGGTGATATTTCACTTGATCATGAATTTATGTCTGTCATTGTGTATAGCATATTGATTTAAAAAGAGATTTTCTAAAGATCCACTTAAAGTTCTATTCTCAAATCTTATTTAACAATGTAATGCTAAAATGTATTTTTAATATAGCTCTCTAGTGAAATATTTTGTAGAATAAGTTCTAAAATCGAAATTGCGACCAATAATTTTCATTATAGATTCTAAAACACAGTTCTGCAAGGAGAGTGCCTTTGGAGTCAAAGTTCCAGGAAGGTGTTTGCATTATACTTTCTTAACGTCTTATTTATTTATTTATTTATTTATTTATTTATTTATTTATTTATTTTTAGTCTTTTTGAGACAGGGTCTTGCTATGCAGTTCAGGCTGGCCTTGAGCTCACTTTTGTAGCCCAGGCTGGTCTCGAACTCGCACCAATCCTCCTGCCTCAGCCTCCCGAGTGCTGGGATTACAGGTGTGAGCCACCACGCCTGGATTTTCTTAATGTTTTAAACAAGTTTCAGAAAAATATTATGTCTTCTTCTTTCAATTCTCAGAATGAAATGCTATGAAGACAAAACAAACAGCAAACACAAAAATACCAAAATACCACCTAATGCTTATTAAAAATACAGGCATTGACAATATGCGTAAAACAAGCAAAGTAAACACTGAAGGGGACTATCGTTTGGAGAAGCATTTCTGAGCCTCGGCCTTCTGATCAGCAGATTATTAGTTTCCATTACTTCCAAGATTTCCTGTAACTACTGGCCTGATAAGAATGAATATATGTAGCTTTCAGATGTAAATGAGTGATGTTACCTTTCCCTGGAATTTGAAATTTTTAAAGAATGGAATTAATGTTTTTTAAATAAAGAAATAAACATCAACACAGCAAAATTATACCTATGTAAGTCTTATATAAATGGTACTAAATAGTTTGGACAGATGAAACAAGTGATATAATCTTTTAGTTTCTACATTGTCATGGCTTGTTATGATGGAGGGCTCTCCAGACAGGTTGGCTTCCTTGTGAAGCACATCCTGTCCACATATATATATGTGTGTGTGTTTTAAGGGCCATTGCTAAATGTAAGTGTATCACACTTACATTTGTCCTTTTTGTTTGCTCAATGCATGGGAGCACAAAACTATGGTCCAAAGGTTAAACCTTTAGTAAAGCATGGTTTGTGTATTTCTCAAGATAACATTAAATTTTCATTTTTAGGTATGCAAGAAAACAAAGAAGAATGTTGACTAGAGATGATGTAAGTGACCTATTGATATGAAGATATTTAATATATAAACATTTATAGAAAATATTGACTGATTTTTTTAAAAGCCCTACTTGTATGGAGTCAGAGTTATTAAATGCAGAATTTGTAAGTTGTATTAGAGGCTCCTTTATATTCTCAGGTGTGGGGCATCACTAAGGGCCTGAAAACATTTTACCTAAGTAAGACCCCCTAGAATTATAGGCCTGAGGCCAGTCTCCATTAAACAGAATTGGCTAATGTAGCTAATTGGACTGTGGCTGTCTACCACAGCCCTGTTACATAATCCTGTGAGTTCTGCTACCATAAATGTACAGGTAAAGTCTGGAGATATTTTCTGCAACTGTTACTGCTGAATAGAAATTTATACTTTCCCTATGCCAAGGAAGATTTGGAAAAGTCACCTTTGTCACAGACTTAATAGTAGTATATTTTCTGAATATCAAAAAGGACATGTGTCCTGTCCTTGAAATCTCCATGTACAGTGTCAAGATAAAGTCTGCATTTATTTTTATTTTTATTTTTATTTTTTAAAGTGGTCATATCATTTAGTTGTTTTCATTTTTACCTTAACAAAGTCTATTTTATAGCACTTAAGTGTCCAAGAAAAAGTATTGGCCTCAAATAAATAATCTTCAAGCCTGATATTACTTCATCAAAAGCCTATAAATGAATGTTTCTTTGTATAAGTTTCAAATTATTTATTTCTTACACACACATTCATGTTAGAGAAGAAATATTTTTCTCTCTTTAGTTCTGTTATGCACATTTGATCCTTTTCCATGAAAAATAGCATTGTCCACATCATTTACAACTCCATTTAATAACATCAAAAATACCTAAACAAAAATGTAAAATAAAGTTACAAGTATCACTGTGTAGTAGTTAAAAATTAACACTAAAAATAATTATATAAAACTCAGTGGATAAAAATATGCAGCAATAATGTTTATTACATTAATGTTTGCAAAGTTTATTCCATGACAACTTATTTAAACCACACATTTAATTGAAAATAAGTTTTTAAAACCTACACTAGAAAGGTTTTCCTATGGACTCAATTGTATCTTCTAAATTTGTAGAAATTTAGGACCCTAATATTCAGTTCTTCAGAAATTAAGAAAAAAGACAACGACTAAATTTAAACAAAGTACTTATGGTGAACTGTAATTGAATATAAGTAATGTGTTTTCTAAGAAGAGAAAATTTCAACTCATAAAGAAATCATCAGCTGGGTCTCTGTTTCCCTGCATGCAAGCCCAGCATTCTCTGATGAGCAGGCAGGACAAGGACAATTCAGAAGAAGGAGTCTGAGATGCAAGGGCAGGACTGAACAAAAGACAAAGCAAGTAGGTGGGAGAGAAAGGAAGAGGAATAGAGCCATCACAGGGCTAGCCAAGGAGTGCATTAATGAAAGTACTTGCCAATTGAAGTCAAGAACGGAGGGCTCAGAAAATATGCAAGCTGCTGTCTTGGGTAGCTTGGATTTTAACAGAATTGACAGAAAATATATTTATGTTGTTCAGTCTTCCTATACTGTGGTATTTTTTTACGGCATCCCCAATACACTGCATAAGGAGTTTGTTATAGTACTATTATTTGATTTTGTTAGATCATATAGATATGCGTTTAACACAGTCTATAACTCAATGATCTCAGACCTTTGTAGTATCCTTCCTTTTTCTTCTTCTTTTTCTGTCCTTGTTCTAGCAAATATATTTTGAATACTTATAGTGTGTCTAGCTTCGTGCATAACTAAGCACCAAGTAGTCAATAGAACATATGATTTGAGGATGGGGAGATAGCTCGATGATCTAAGTGCCTGCCTGGCAAGCACTAAGACACGGGTTTGATCCCAGTACTGAAGGCTGTACAAGTCCTAGCTACATAGCAAGACCATGTACCAAATAAATACAAATAAATAAATTTCTTTAAAAAAGAAAGCATTTGACACTTTAAAGATATTTATTTATTTTTATATATAGATATTTTTGAGACAGTTTCTTGCTATGCAGCTCAGGATAGACTTGAGCTCACTCTGTAGCCAAGGCTACTTGCGAATTTATAAGGATCTACTTGTCTCAGCTTCCTCAGTGCCTAGATTATAAGTGTGCACCACCCACCTGACAGCCCTAAAAATGTTAGCCAGGTAAACTTTAATTATACATTGCTTTGATAAAAAAAAAAAAAAAGGAATTATTGAAAAACCCTCCTCAGTATTTCACAATGCACGCAAGCACACACACACACACACACAACCACACATTAGGAATTATGTAGAAGATTATTGCTAATTGTTCCTACAGGAACAACAGAATAGCCTTTGCATTGACAGTCCGGTGGAACCTATTGTGTCAAATTCATAAATAATCAAAGCAAATATTCTCAGGCTAATTTGCAATACGTGTCCTTTACTTTCCTCTAACCTTGAATGTAGTTAAGAGAAAGTTGCTGATCAGTAGCAGATCCTAGTCATACATTATTTCTGGCAATAAATTTCATTTTCCTGTAAACATCACTTCTCAGCCCACCATACATATATCTTATCTTTACCTGTATTTGGATCTCACACCAAACACGTTTCTCATTTCAATACATTGGCTCACTATTTTGGTGAGAAGAGAAAGTTAAAAATTAGGAATAAATCCTTTGCAAAGATCCACTGCTAGGGGCCAGGGAGATGGCTCAGGGGCACAAGTGCCTGCCTGGCAAGTACAAGGTTGTGAGTTCAATCCCTGGTTCCGCAAAAAAAAAAAAAAAAAAAAAGGGTTAGGGAGATAGCTCAGGAGAATAAAAACTTGCCCGGGCAAGCACAAGGTCCTGAGTTCAATCCCCGGTACCACAAAAAAAAAAAAAAAAAAAAAAAAGATCCACTGCTATTACCTTCATGATTTTTGGCATATTTTTCTCAAAAAGCATTTCATAAACTACAGCATATGTAAATGCTCTGAATAAATAGAGAATCTGCTGGCACAAATTGTCAGATGAACAAATCTTCTCCGTCATGTATGACTTCCTCTTCATGTCTTCAGAGTCTGGTACTGTAGTTAAAATAGTCTTGGAAAAGTCAAATTAGGTATTTTTTTTTACCATATATAAGTTTAAAAAGTGACTATGTGAAAGTGTTCATAAAATAATAACATGCATGATTTCTCAAAGATTGTGATAGACAAAATTGTGCAAAGGATAATTTCTAGACAGTCATCCTTCATTCTAATTGTAAATGTTCCATAATCAACTTCATAGAGAAAACCCAGGCTCAATTGGGATGTTACTGGTATTAAACATATATAACACAGAATAACAAGCAATAAAAATATAGTCATCTGTAATATAAACTCCCTATAACAAATTGATTATCAGAAAATCTTTGAGCTGATTTTTATCACACTGTATTAGTAAACAATCTAAGCATGCAACTTTTTTTTTTTTTTTTTTTTTTTTTTTTTTTTTTTTTTTTTTTTTTTTTTTTTGGTCTTTTTGAGTCAGGGTCTCACTGTGCAGTTGAGGCTGGCCTTGAGCTCACTTTTGTAGCCCAGGTTGGTCTCGAACTCGCACTGATCCTCCTGCCTCAGCCTCCCGAGTGCTGGGATTAAGCATGCAACTTATAAAGCATAAGTCTAAGTGAAATGTTGGCTAATCATTCTATGTCATAACAGTATAACAAAACAGATATGTTCTAGATTTCACTTGTTTATTCATGACTTACTGCATTGAATAAGAGTGTTTTTAAACTATGGAGCAATATATCTTCACCATACTTGAGGTGTTCACAATATGGCAGACTTTTAAGTTTATTTTTTAATTTTATTTTATTTTTTATTTTTATTTATTTATTTATTTATCTATTTATTTATTTATTTTTGTCTTTTTGAGACAGGGTCTCACTATGCAGCTCAGGCTGGCTTTGAGCTCACTTTTGTAGCCCAGGCTGGTCTCGAACTTGCACGGATCCTCCTGCCTCAGCCTCCCGAGTGCTGGGATTACAGGCGTGCTCCATCACGCCCAGCTCAAACTTTTAAGTTTAATCTGTATTTTCATCAATTAATCTGTAAAGTCAACGAGGCTAAAGTAAAAATAAATTACACTACAATAAACAAAATAATCAATTATACCCTGAGCCACCGTCTTTACCAGTTTTCACGATACAAATACTGTCAAGATGGCCAATTGCATGTTATCACCAAAGTGTCACTCACCAGAAGTTTGAGACCTGATAAATAAATGTATTTGTAGTATAAGTAGGATAGAAAAATATGAGGAGCGATTACAGACGGTAATGAGCATCCAGGTCCAGAATAATTCTTTGTTGCTCTTTAATAGTAATCAGTGTCACTTCTTTATTGTTAGCATAGAATTTGCATCTAGTAATTCACACCAACATGCAATTTTAATAGTCTGACCTCCCATTAAAATATAATATTTAAATATATAACAATATAATTAGAAAGTCAAAGTTTTATTACTTTTGCCTTTCATGTAATTTATTTAATTGTAACTTTACATAATTTATTTTTAACTGTGGCGGTTTCAAAAGTGGCTCTCAAATGTTATAAAAATTACATATTCGACTCTCATGAAAGGTCTGAGCCACTTCTAGCACTGTTCTGTCGGTGTCAAACAATGCTTTTCCCATGAAGCCCATTTTCTCACTCCCATGCTGATGGTCTGCCAGGTGTCACACAGTGGCTCCCTTCCTTCCTGTGAGCCCGCCAACATTTCTCCTACAATATATTCCTCCCGGACACATCTACTGGTGTTTTCACTACTGATCTTAACTTTGTAGTAGTAGAAAGAATGCTAAAAATAAATGTAAATTACACTACAATAATATATCAAAGACAGTTACTTTGTGTCCAATGCAGAAATAGTACTAATATCCCAAATAACTGAATCTGTCACAGTGAAACTTCAAATTTGTAATTACTACATTAAGGAATGAAGACATTGAAACACAGATTAAATCATGTAATATAGTAGTCAGCACATACCAGGCTAGTTAGAAATGTTAGCAGTAGCTTTTCCATAACTTTGGAATTAACAACCAATGGAAATAATTAACTGTATCTTTACTGAGACAGTCTAGAAGCTACCATTTCTAGCATTACCCTGCTTTGCTTTTTTTGCAGTCCAGCAAAACTTGTTCCCTAAGAGTGTAATGCTCTCTCTAGCCTTCAAGTGTTTGTTCCATGTTTATTTACTCTAAAGTTCCCTTCGTTCTCCATAACTTCCTTCCACATCCCAGTTTTGCCTGCCTAGTTACTTGTCTTGACCTCTCTTCTGAACTCCATGAAGGCTGGAGAACAAGGCTGCTATGTTCTTTAGCACACAGTATCATGCGGATTCTCCAAAACTCAGAATGAAGCCTGCTGCTTTGTTGGCACACAGCAACTTCCTCCTAACATCCAACAGTGACGATACAGAGAAAGAAAAGTAGGAGCATGAGGTGGGCATATGCTGAAGATTTATTTCTTCAGGTTACAACTGTATTGTTTTGAAGTGAGAAGATACATTGTTCTTGATTTTGATCGGATGATCACCTAGTTAGCAATAGACTACTCCAGCAGCCCTGCTTATTGAAATATTACTTCCTAAATTTCTGAAAAACCCCGGGGGATGCAAAAATTTGTTTGAAAGACACGCCTAATTATAAAGGCAAGTTCAGAAACAGCTCTAGCTGCTAGATCTAATTGCAAATTTTCCTGCCTTCTTCCCCCACTTGTGAAATTCACACACTCTGCATACAGCAATGTAGATGATCTGTTATCTATGCTTTTCTGGGAACAGAACAGCTACACAACTCTGTAGTGACTGCAACCAAATGAGAAAAATGAACAAAATCTTGAGAAAACTTCCTGATTTTCTAACCCAACACACTCACTTTTTGGATAAGGAGAAGTTATGACATATTACATCATCTTTCAGACACACTGTTTAATTTGAGCCCCGGTTCCAGTAATTATCACCAGAAAAGAAAAAAAAAATGATGTTTCCCATAAGAACAAATAAAGAAAGGTTATGTCCTCCTGTTCAAATTGTTTTCAGGAAATAAATGTAAACTTAAGACCCTTCTTCCCTCCCTCGGGCAGCACTGAAACCTTAGGAAAGAACATGACAGCATTAAATACTGTTACACTGCAGCTAGTACAAAGTGAGAGGGATTTGCATTAGCACCAGGGCTAACAGTGAAGCTTCAGGCAAGGAAAGATCATTATTTATAACAAGCTGATCTGCCTCTATATGATTAACGGAAGAACAGTGAATTAATGTTGTTATCTTAATATTGTTTAAATGGCCTCTAGATGTGATGTGGAGCCATGCCAGGCAGAATGGTTAACACAAAATAAATGTCAATCCTAGAGAGATTTCTGGGAAACGTTTTTACTCAGAGTAGAATTTGCTTAATTAATGGCCTAAAAATGATAAGCTCCGATAAGCCCCTGGTGCATAGTCTTATTTTATTTGGGGAAACGGGACACTGCCCAGTTTAATGGGATTTTCTTCAGAGACTGGTAAAAATGGTAAGCTTCTGGATAATTATCAGTCTTTTTAATGATTTCTTCTTTTCAAATGTAGTTCATGCCCTAGGTTATCTGGGGAAATAGATAAAGAATATATAAAACCTGAGTGGTAGTGTTTCATTATCTATGACTTTAACTGTCTGCTTGTATACGAAGTTAGATTTTCAAGGCACAAACAAGTTTTTTTGTTATTATTATTATCGTCAAAATAAGGATTTAGTGAAGGACTATTTGAGAATTAGTCATCTATAAAAGGCAAAGGATTGTTGAAGTGGATTTAAAAGTAGGATTTGGCTACCAATTATCTCCAGACTTAAAAGAGCCTTGATAAAGTAGGATGAGTAAGAGCTCAGATTTCAGCGACCTGATTCCTCCTTTCAGAGCATGGTTCTACTATAAGAAACACTTACTTGTCATTTCAGTGTAAAAAGCTTTTCCATCTTTTAAAAGTCAAATTCATACAGTGAATTTGTATGCAGAGTGCTAACTGAAGTAGAATTGTATGCAGAAGAAATATCTATAATACTTGAGATTTAAACTCAGAAAAATTAGACTCTGACCCAGTTGTCAGCATTTGAGATATTTGTGAATGAGATGAGGATGTCTCTACCCAAGTATTCTCAGAAACTTCACCATGTGTGTCAGAGAAGATGCTTGGGCTCATTAAGGCCCAGAAAGCAGTAAGGAAATAACTGGATGACAAAGGTGTCACCAAATGCAACTGGAAAGCAGAGGGAAACCTAGCAAAGTCTGACTCTTCAGATGCTTCTTTGCCCAGCATTTGCAGTGCAGCTACTTCTTCAATATGGGCTACAATCCCTCTACAACTAGATTTGCAGTTTTTCCTGGGGAACTGTTGAAAGGAAAACAGAGCAGTGATTATGTAGCTGGCTTTTGAGGAAGAAGGTTCTGGTTTGTGACTGACCTTGGGAAGATTAGTTCTGATTTCTATGATTTATATGTGGAGAAAAGTAAGGTGGACTTACAGGAAAACAGAAGAAAGCCCAAGAGCTGCTTCATACTTGAAGATGTCATTTTAGCATATCACTTGGAGACCCAACGACAGTCGTAAGGGATATGTATAAGAGCCTCAGATTTTTCTAAGTGGCTTTTATATGCAATGCTATAGTTTCAGTCTATGTGTTTCCAAAAGACCCATGCGTTAAAGCTTGGTCCCCAAAGGACACTATCAAGAGGTGGTGAAAACTTTAAAACAGGGGCCCAGTAGTACATCTGGCTATTGGCCAGGGACCCTGAGAAGACTGCAGGGATCTTGATTCTTTCCTCTTCTGCTGTCTTTGCTCTGTGTCTTGCTGAAAAGTAAGCAGTTTTGCTCAGTCATTCTCTGTCACCACTTTGAGCTATCTTGCCACAGGCTTCAAAGAAGTAAGGCAAAGGTGTCATGGGTTGTGTTTGTCAACATATTACCCAAAATATAGATCTCTTCTCTTTATACGTTGAATGTCTCAAGTACATGTTAGAGCAGCAGAAAGCTTACGAATGCTTCAAGCTATTTACCAGCATGCCTCCAACACTCCATCAAGCAATAGATATCGTTTCTGCAGGGACCATAGATCCTTCCAGGAAAGTCCCTTTTCATTGTACTCAACTTATCTCAGGCAACAGAGGGGATACTGGAAAGTCTGTACACCCAACAAAGTTTTAGTTTTCACAATATTGTTATTGCCTTTTTGTTCATTGCCTAGGCTTTGATGCTCGCTGTATACAATTAATTTCTTTACGTTTTTCATTTCCTCCCTGTCAGTATGTCTTCCTTTCTCCCTAGCAGGACTCCTCCACAGGAGGAGAGTTCAATATGTATTTTAGGTCCTGAAGTCGGTAATAGCAGAGCTTTTGGTAGAAAGTGACCATGGAATGATGTGAAAATTGTGTTAGTATTGAAAACAATTACTGTGGAAGAGAAAACTCTCTATAATAATCGTGTACTACATCTAATGAGTTCATATTTCCACATGACTACATGTAGTTTCATGTTTTTATTGCTTGCTTATTAAATTTTTAATTATTAATCTTATTGGGTCTGCAACATAGGTTTTAGGATTTTAAGTCTCCAGCCATGGTAGCTCTATTACAAAGTATGTCTGCATTCTTATTGATCACCTACCTACAATAAGAAATCAATGTGGAAATTTAACATTAATGCCAATTTATCACTTCAGTTTTCCTTTTAAAATGTATCCCCAGAATTATGCTTTTATTACAATATTTCACCAAGTATTTTCTAAACAATGACCACTTTCAAGGTTGAAGGGATAACATCTGAAAAACGATAAATTTACTGTGGGAATTATCAGAATCCTTTATATGTCAGTGAATACTATAAAGCACACAGAGAAAGTATTGATACTACATAAGACAAACCTACTTGAATATAGGAAAATTTTCTCTTCCAATGTCTGCCAGGTCAGAACTTCACAGAACTCATTTTGCAAAATTGCACTTTGTTGTAAGTTGTCTGGTAAAATTGAATATAACCAGGTTGCTCTGGAGAGAGGATAGCTGTTTTGCACATACTCTACCATGCCAGTTTGCCACATGACTGACTGACATCTGTATGATAGACTGAATGGTGTTCCCTACAAAGATAGCTTAAGTCTTAACTCTGGCACCTGAGTTCTTCTTTGAAAAAATGATCCTTTAAGACATAATGCTCGAGTGAGTCCAATATGACTTTGTCCATTCAAGAGAGAAAATTGGGACATGCACAAGGCAAAGTCATGCAGGCAGAATGGCACGTGTAGACAAAAGCAGACACAGGAAGGATGTGTCTACAAGCCAGAGGATGCCAAGGAGTCTATATTCCTAAAGGCCTGGACAGAGGCATGGAACATTCTCCTCAGAATCCTTAGAAAGAAGCAATTTGTTTTGCAAGCTGATTTCATAGAATTCAAAATGTGAGAAAATACATTCCAATATTTGAAGCCATGCTACTCATCCTTTTTTTCTAGCAACAATAGCAAACTAATGCAGAGTTTGCTACCTAGAAGTACATAGCAACAGCAAATACCTAAAGCTGTAGAAGCGACTTCACAATTGGGTAATGAGTGGAAGCTGGAGCCGTTTTGAGGCACTTAATTGAAAGAGCTTAAATCCCACTGACTGAAGAGACTGACTGCTAGCAGAAGTAGGCACTGTGAAGACTCTTGTTTGATTTCTCAGATGGAAATGAGGAACTTGTTACTGGAAACTGAAGGAAAAGTAATCCTTCGTATAAAACAGCAAGAATTTTTATGAATTATTTCTACAGGGGAAGAAAAGCAAAGCCTGTCAGTGATGAAGTTGGATATTAAACAGAGCTATTGCCATAGATAATGTGGAAATCATAGCCTGGTTATCTTTGTTGCTTTTTGTACAAGTGACAGAAAAGAAGGCATTATGCCTGGAGACTATAATATGGTCCGATAATCAGGTTTATCACATATTTTATCCATTTCACACCACTAAATGTAACCTCAGAAGGACACAAATATAACTGTATTCTGTTTGTTGATATTTCTTAAGTGCTCAGACATTCAAAGATGTCCTGTGAGTATTGAAAGAATGAACAAAACTAAAGCTTAAGGCTCAAATTACTGAATTTTCTCCACCACTTTGCCTGACAAAACATTCTATTTAACTTATGAAAAATATATTTATGGTTATTTAACCTGCAATGAAAGTAATTTACATGAACACCACCACCTTGCATTTATAACAGATATTGATAGATATAAAACAAGAAGCTGCAATTCATTATCTCCTAATGAGATTTAAAGTAAGGACTCTATTCTGAGGGAAAATGGTGAAGTAGTTCTAGAAAGAGGGCAGCAGAGTCAGATGAAAAGTTGAAGCCACTAGTGAAACTGGTTCTCAAGTAAGGTCTTAGTATTTATTCCTAGAATGAGTATTTGCAACAGCTGGGTTGACTTTAATAGCATAAATCCAGCAAACACTAATAGCAAACAAAAACCTCAGCTTCTACACAATGTATTAAGATCATAAAAATGATGGGTGTCTTTATTAAGTTAATCAAACTGTCACCTAAATCTTTATTATTTTAAAAATGCTACATAAAATGATATGAACTGCATATAAACAATTCAGTATGTTAGGCATGCAAAACAATAGCCAGACTGACTGCCCCAACCTCATTATCTTAGAGTTGTTTGTTTTTCTTTTTCTTTTGAAATGTATTTAGGGTTAGGGTCTACTACATAGATCGGACTTGGCAGTGATTCTCTTCACAGCCTCCCAAGCAATGGGATTATAGGTGTGTGCCATGCTTTGAGGTTTTCACAGGTGGTCAAAACTATTTTAAAAAACAGCTCATACTCTGTGAAACAATGCATTGAAAGTTGGTGTGCTCCATTGGTGCATTTGTGCATATTGAACTTTTCTTGAAGAGAAATTTAACTTATACCAGTCGTGTAAAGGGAAAATTCCTGTAGGATTAAAAAGACTAAAATTCAATACATATTTAGTTCACATAAAATACATATTCCAGATGGGGTGGTAGCACACACCTGTAAACTGGGAGCTTGCCCTAAGATTTCAATTTCAGCACAGTGTAGGCAATTTAGAAACACAGCAAAGCACTGTTTTAAAGAGGAAAAAAAGGCAGAGCATGCAGATCAGTCAGGAGGCCCTGTGTTCAATTCCTAGTACTGGAAAATAAGTGCGTGCACACATGTGTGTACACAAGCACACACACACACACACACACACCTGTAGTATTTTTTTTTCATTGCTTAGATTTACAAGTATACGGGTTTTAAAAAATATTTTCAAGTTCCAGGCAAAGATAACATGTCACTGCTTGATTCAAATAAAAGTTTTCAATCATTTATTGGTTGTTTTCAATCTCATGTTGCTTAGATTTTTCTCTTGATTTCTTCACATAGTTCTTGCTGCCACCCACCCACTCTCTGTTATACCATTTTTTGGTTCCTTTCTCACTGCCTCATATAGGTCATATCTTACAACATGCATGCTATTGTACAGTAAAAGCTCTTGAAATGTGACTCCCTAATCTGTATGACTTCTCTTTCCTACTCAATCACTTTCAAATTTCAAAGGGAATTCCTTTTCTCAGTTCTTTGTTTGGATACTTAGAATCATTCTTCAAATACTTGCACAAAAATGACATGCCTCCCCATCTCCCAGCAGTAGAGTTATAAGGTCCTTCTCTTTATTCTATTTTATTTTAGCCTCTTTTATTTTATTTACTTTTGTTACTTTTAATAAGAAATAACAATGAGACAGTTTCAGAACACGTTAGTAGGACAGTCACAATAATTAATACAATGTATATTGTTGTCTTCATAGTTCAGAGTACAAATGCAGACACAATAATTTATTGAAACACTATTGGTACAAATATTTCCTCTCAGTGAACTAAGAGAAAGTAGTTGGGCCGGGTGTGGTGGTGCACATCTGTATTCCCAGCACTTGGGAGGCTGAGGCAGGAGTATCAGTGTGAGTTTGAGACCAGTCTGGGCTACAAAAGTGAGCTCAAGGCCAGCCTGAACTGCATAGCGAGACCCTGTCTCAAAAAGACACACAAAAGGAGAGAGAGAGAGAGAGAGAGAGAGAGAGAGAGAGAGAGAGAGAGAGAGAGAGAGAGAAAGAAAGTAGTTGTATGTATAATCCAGTATAATCCAATCTTCCATAATAGTAGTGGGTTTTCAGCAGAACTGGCAATGTTGGAAGCTGTTGCATTGAACCTTTTACAGCTCAGCATACTAATCTGGCTTTACTTTTTATACCCCATGGTTAAACTTTACTGTTGGATGCTTAAGACCAAGTTAAAGCAAGACTTATATATAACATGTAACTTTTGTATCTGACCAGACCAGTCAGATCTCCTAAGTATTTACCTTGAAAACATGTACATTGTTTTGTGAAACTTTTATCAGTGTCAACCGTCTGTATTTTAGCTTTTAGTTTACATATCTAGGGGAATATCTTTCCTATGAGACTATGTATTCCTCAATGCAAGAACTGGCTCTTTTTATACAAATGTCTGTACAGCCATGAATAGTACTTGACATAACTGAAGGCTTCAATAAATAAATAACAAAGAAAAGGAGATTAGAGAGCAAAACACAATCAACACTACTATCTGTGTTATTGCTATACTCTATCAAAACATAATGGCAAAAACATAGACAGATTTATCTAACCATACTTATTTCTCCAGATACAATTTCAAAGGTCTAATTTAATATGATGAGGTATCAATAGGCAGGAGTACAAGATACGATTGTGTTTGTTAGCTTTTAAAATAATTTTCAGCCGGGCGTGGTGGCGCACGCCTGTAATCCCAGCACTTGGGAGGCTGAGGCAGGAGGATCGATGCGAGTTCGAGACCAGCCTGGGCTACAAAAGTGAGCTCAAAGCCAGCCTCAACTGCATAGCGAGACCCTGTCTCCAAAAGACAAAAAATAAATAAATAAATAAATAATAATAATAATAATAATAATAATTTTCAAAGTCAACATGGTTATTTTTATTTCTATAAAAGTTTATTAGGATTTCATCTTTTTTAGCCTTTTTTAGTTTTCTCTCATAAAATAATACTAAGAGAATATAAGTTTTTCTCTCCTGATAATACAAAGTGAATTATCCCATAATAAGTATTTGAACAAATTCCAAAGTATTAGAGGATTAGCAAGATAGGGGGAGCAGAACAAATTCTGCATTTGTTAAAAAGTTAACAAACTTTTTAATCTTTTTGACTTTTTGTTATTTGACTTTCTAATGTAAAACTTTAAACACAAAGTATTAGTATAAAACACTTCTAAGTATTTGGAGGTTAACAATAACAATCATTAGTGTTTGTCCTCTCTTAATATTCTAATGTAAGTAAAAGAAAAAAACCTAAACATAAATCTAAAATGTAACATTTGTGGTCTTATAGGCTAAGTAATGTCTTTTTCAAGAAATAAGTGTCAGACTATTATCTATAATAGATAAACCTGGAAAATAACCTAAATCTAGCAACTAAGGAATGAATTTTAAAAGGTGTGGTATTTCTATAAAATGGAATACTACTTAGCTATAAAGAAAAGTAATCTCGAGAGTTTTTTTTAATAGATAATTGGGTGCACCTAAAGACCATATTCTTAATTAAAATGAATCAGAACAGCATTATGTCAGCATTATATTATTTCCCTATTGTAAGAACCTGAAAAAGTAAATAAGTACAGTAGATATTGTGAAAGGAAAGGAAACTGCTCAAAAGGAAAGGAGAACTGGGAGGGGGGAAAATAAGAAAAGAAGGAAAGGATAAAAGGGTATGTATATATACATAAAAGAGCTAAGATAATTATTCTATTTATTTCTATTAGTTCACTGAAAGGAACAGTTCATGCTTATATTGTTTGATCAATTTTGCATGCCTGTATCTGGCAATCTGGGAAACAACTTTGAAGAAAACAATATGCAGTATAGTTAACAACTGTTATCATCTTGTTCTGAAATTCTGCGTTGTTTTACTTATTTTTGCCTGTCTGAAATAAATTAAAATGTATCCGCAAAAAGCAAAATATAAAAATAAAAAGAAATGCTATTAATACATGGTAATAAGAAGCAGGACAGGTAATATTCACAAAAGGCTTAAGAAGTGCTGTGTTTGCCTTTCTGGTTCAGTGACCCATCGCGCAGTAACCCCAGGCATGGGTTTGTTTTGTTTTGTTTTGTGTTTGTTTTTGCTTTTTTTTCTTATTTTGTTTTGTGTCTTATTTTGTTTTGTTTTGTTGTGAGGCTTGTGGAGTGCAGAGAAAGGACTTACCCATAAATTTGAAATGATTTTGCTTTTCGGTGCTTGTCCTCTGTAGTTGGCATTTTCTCATAGCCTTTCACAAATGAGTGAAGGTAATAATTGTAAAAAGATGCCTCAGATAGTCCTAGTTCCTTCCTCAGATTCCTCTTTAAGTAAGATACTCTCTCTACCACAAATTCATTAATTTCAATTCAAAAAATGTTTAGCACCTTTTATTTGTAATACAAGGTAAAACATTTTCAGTTTTCAGTGACCCACTCTTACCCTTCACTCAGGAAATACTTACTGAGCCCCCGATCCTAGGCAAACATTTACATACCGAAGTTGAAATAAAAATGAATACTCTGAGTGGATTTATAAAACTAAATGGATTTTTGTTTGATTGAAGTCTCTCTCTCTCTCTCTCATTAATGAGTAAGACAGAAAACTACTACTGTTGCCGAGAAATAACAATTAAACCAGTGCATTAGCAACAGAATTGGAAAGGATTTTGCACTACGTATGTTTGGTGTGGTGAGCTACAGACCTCCTAAATGCTGGGACCTAGGGTCCAAGCACTTGTCTGTACCCTATCTGACAGGATTAATGGAGGTAGTTAAACTGAAGGAGTCATCTAGAAGAGGTGCTAAGCCAATCACATTAATGATTTTACCCTAGAATTTGAATTATGATCTAAAGAGTAGCAAGACAGGACAAACTTGTAGAGCTCAAGTGCATTATACTAAAGTAAAACCTTATGAGGAATATTCAGTGTTTTATCTGAATGGTTCCCTAAGTCTGAGTTGTGTACACAATTGCTCTATTAGGCCCCTACTGATTATTAATGAGTAAGCTATTCCCAATCTATGTAATTTAAGTGTTTTCCCTATCCCAACTTGTTTTCGATGTACTGTTTTGCCTTGTGAGAAAAGAACTTGGTCTTATACAGACAACACTTGGCCAGTTCATTACTTGCCTACTTAGTTCTCTCATTCATTTTCACATTAGTCTCACACAGTAGCCTCTTTAAAAGCCAGAGAAGCTTAAGAGGGTCTTAGTTCCATATCCAGTTTAGAGTTTGGGATTACAGAGCTTCATGAACGGCTATTAAAATGCTGGATGAATAATGCATATGGAAAGGTAGGAACAACAAGGAAAGCTAAATGTAATTAGCAATTTAATTAATGTTCACTATAATCTATTTGATTAGATTCACTTATATATGTATTAGGAAATAGCGTCTTTTTAAAAAGTCTAATAATCAACCATATATTAAAAATAAGCTATTAAGAACCTAAGGAATTTTGTGAATTAATGAATTCAAATTATTTAGTTTAGTTCCCAAAAGTATCAAAACTAGAAATTTCTATATCTGGACCAAATGAATAGAGGCTAAATGTGTAGGTTCTATTGAAATGTAAGACTAAACGGGCAGAACACAGAGACAGCACATTTATTTATTTCCAGGGAAAGTATGTTCTCTTAGAGCCAAAGTTAAAAATAAAAGTCCACCCACTCTGAAGCTATCTTATTAATAAATTAAAAGGGCAAATGTTAATGATTTCTTAGCATAATTTTTACACACTATATATAGCTGGCTATGTTTTTAAAGTCACTGTATTAGTATTGCCATGCAAGACTATAATATTGAGTAGCAAAAGGGCAAGATGTGACATACACCTGCCATCTGCAACCTTTTAAGCAACAGTTTGTAGCACTAATTATTCTAACAATCCAGCTCATAAAGGTACACATTGTTTCATCTCTCAAATCATGGTTAGTTTTATTTTGCCATGCCATAAAACAAATAGAAATGTCCCATGGAAGAAGCAATAAAGAATTTTTTTTCTCCCTTCAGAAGTTTGTTTCAGACATAGAAAATATTAGAAACAAATGACACAATACTCATTACTTTTTATCTTCAAAAAAAAGAGAATTACAAAATCAATAAAAACAATACAGAATTTCAAAACAAGATGATGAGAAATTAACAAGGTTATTATATTGCAGCTGTTAATCTAAGCAACTACACATTCATTTTTTTGTCATTTCTTTTCTTTATTTTATTTATTTATTTATTTATTTATTTATTTATTTATTTTTGGATATCCGCTCTCACTATATATTGGAAATTGAACTTAAAATCTCTACAGAAACTGGCCTCAAACTCATAGCAGTCCTTCAGACTAAGCTTTAAGAGTGTTGGGACTCCGGGCACGTTCCTCAACACCTGGATAATACACATTACTTTCTCATTTCTCTAACTCTGAGGCTGTATATTACCAGGGAAACAAAACAGACAGATCATAGCACAGTGCTCTTTCATTACATCAGTATTTACACTTGAAAAAGTGAAAAAAGCTGAAATTTTCTCTACACTCAAAATACACTGATTGCCATGCTGTGTACTTTTTACGTGAAAAATGTAAAACTAAATATAATACTCCATAGCACTCATTAATACTCATAATAGTGCCAAAGAATCAATGCAATGGTTTGAACTTTTTTTTCAACTGGCAAATACATTTTAAGTAAAAGGAAAATATTTAGGAGATTTAAATCACTTTTCTGATTATAAAATTAATGTAAATAGTGGCCAAATCTACTAACTTCTTATTGAATTCATCATGAGTGTCTTGAAAGACAGAAAATAATAAAGCAATTAAGTTAGAATTAAATATACAATTGAGTTAAAGGGCAATTTTATTATCAGTATGATGAAGATCCTTGTGAATTTCCAGATACTGACTTCATGACATGTTTTCTCAAAGTGGAAGTGGAAGTAAAATAATTGCAAAACTGCTTTTCTGTGTAGGCATAAGGAAAATAATTCATAAATATTACTTGCCAATGCTCATTAAAACTTGCTAAGCTATCTGGAGAGATAGGTCAGTAGAGTAAGTGCCTGCCTGGCAAGTTCAGGGTCCTTAGTTCAATCCTCAGTACCCCCTGAAAAAAGCCAAAAAAACAAACAAACAAACAAACAAAAAAAAAACTTGCTAAGTTAAAATTTGGGGTTTTACTCAGACTCTTTTACTAATTCACGCAGCAGGGAGAGAATAGAACCCATCTTTTCATAATTCTTTCAGAGATATTTCTCTATTGGCTAAAAGTAAAAATAAAGGAATAAGGGAGGTATTCAGGGGTATATAAAATGAAAATAAAAGAAAAAGAAGATCTATCCAAATTCTTGAATTAGTACTCATTAGTCTCATTTCCCAGAAGATTTAATTAACACTTTCAGTATTTATTTTAAAATTAATGAAAAAATTCTGAAGTAAAACTATATATATATATATATATATATATATATATATATATATATATATATATATATATTCTAAATTACTCATCAATGAACATCACGACATGGATCCAATTTTTAAATCTTTTAATAGACCTTAGAAAGGTACATTTTAAAGTAGTGGAATAAAGATTAAATGGATTCTTTTTGATATACGTGACTTTTATGTCAATTACTGTACTTAACTTCCTAGTTAGAACTCATTCCTCAGCAGGTAGTATGGGTTTCTGGTGTACATTTTTCAATATATCTTCTTAGAAAATGCCCTCTGAACCTCAACTTCTTGCTATCTCATCAGTAATGTGAATCGCATTACGGATGACTGCATTAACTCCTCCCCATTCCAGGACTGTGTAAGAATCCATTTTTATGGATGCACTGTGTATCTGCACACTGTGAAAGTAAAAAGGAAGAGTTCATTGTCTCTGCTAATATTGTCAGCCAAATAATTAAAAGGATTGCTAATAGCTCTACTATTTTTTGTTCTTCTTGTAACATTGTGAACTTCTGATGTTCTCTAGGTAGCTGTCCTGCTGCTCGTTCCAAATTTGTCAGGTTATTTGGCATGTGATCTGACCTTAATGTCTACTATGAACTGCTGAGCTAGGAAGAATTCTGAGTTTTAGATGCTTAGCCAAACACACCCCCAACACACACCTTAAAATAACAAGGTCAATCACACAAGAGAAAGATGGCAGAGCATCAGGTCCAGTGATGCTGATTATCAGCTTCACAAATACAGTCCAGCATGACATCAACTTGTCCTTGAAGACTATGGCAAGTTCAGCTGGAATGGGATAAGATGATTCAGAAAAGTAGTTATGAAGAAAAGTACACATTTCTCATCATGATGCTTCACCAAATATTTAAGAAAATGCATTTTCAAAGCTATTCTCGTTATGATCTCTTAATAAAAACAAACAAACAAACAAGGTTTCAGGAAAACACTAATACTGACTAATATTGTTCATGTCCAAACAAATTCTGAGCTAATGAAACAATCACATTCTTTTAATTCCGATGAAATGTGCTGCATAGCTGAGATGAATGAATTTTAATGATGAAATATAACTAATTATTTGTGAATATAGTATACTAGGTTCTCCAAACTGTGAACACTTCTTTATTACAACAGTATTTGGATGGCAGAGAAGTCCAGAGAAGGGCTTCCTATAAAAGGAGAAGTAATTTACATTTTCATCTTCTCACTAATTCGATTTTATCATTTTTAATCTCTTGTTGCTAATCCCCTCCCCTTAGATGACATAGGACTTTGTAATTTGGTCTCAAATAAAAGTATCTCCAATTTTATGTGGACATAACATAGCTTTACGTTAGACCTTGCCACTCTCACATAAGCTAATACCAAAATGACATCACAAAATTCTAACCTTTTCATCATCAGAGGTATATAGAGACAAATTATATTTTACAGTGCTTTCAGATTCCAGATTACAGCACAGCATGTCCACAGACAAATGGAAAAGAATACTATGCAACATAAATGTATATGCTGTGTAAGAAGCTATTTATAGAATAAATAAATTTTTGAGAACTTTTAAAACTGTTTATTGTAAATCATGGAACTTTTATTTTTGTAGGCCAATGTTAATGAATAACAATATAATATGTCATATTATAGGAGTTTAGGAGAAATGTCAGTAATGAGATACTATTTTACATCAGGAGAGTGATACTCAGAGAAGTTAAGTAAAACATCTAAATATATCAACACCCAATTTTGGAAATGAAGGCTAGAATACGGTTCTACTGTCTCCTTTAGACAAAACCATGGTTTATCTTTATCTGAAATAACTAATGTGTACATAGATATCAATATAGATATATGGTCACATAGATATAGACATATAGAGATACAGATACAGATATGATAGAGATACAGATATAGACATAGGTGTAGATAGATATAAGGTTCTCAAGGCTAGAAATCTAATTCAAATATAGACTGATTTAAAAAAAAACAAAAAAAAAAAACAAATATAGACTGATTATCTAGAATATAGCATGTATTTGATTTGAGAAAAAAGATCATTCCCACTGAATACAACAATGTTAAAATTTTATATGCAATATGTTCACTCTTTATAAATTGTATTTACTTGTTTATTCTAGTAAGCAGTGTGCCAACGTATCTTCATATTTAAAATTTAAGTATGATTAATAATTTCAAAATGAATATTGAGTATTATTCATTTTTCCCTATCTTTTCACAAATATGTCTTCAAAGGAACAAAAACTGTAAAAAATGTCTTATTTCTAGTAGTAAAGTTATTCTAACTCACTCAGATTAGAGAAATTCAAATTAAAATGCAGTTTATTTGGCTTTCTATTCTAAGTGTTAAAGGCGGTTGATGAAATCCTTGCAAGCCCCCAATAAATATAATGCCAACATGATTCAGCAGACATGAATATGATTATTGAAACCTTGAAAGGTACCTTGAGTGATGTAATTAATGCTATACTAAATGATAGGACATTTCAATTGCCTGAGATAATGGATTTTAAAAAAATGTATTGGACCACATATCCATTCTAATTAAGGCTAAGGAAA
Source organism: Myocastor coypus (assembly GCA_004027025.1). Taxonomy (NCBI): domain Eukaryota; kingdom Metazoa; phylum Chordata; class Mammalia; order Rodentia; family Myocastoridae; genus Myocastor; species Myocastor coypus. The sequence continues at coordinate 56,861 of PVJA010002785.1, read as the reverse complement.
AGTCAAAAGAAAGTCAGATAAAAACACACTAATGATGTTATAAAAATGCCTGCTCTATTAAATATGCCATAACATTTTTGAACACTCTATTGCGCTTCTGATTTTACCCATTTTTGAGAAATGGTTTTACTGTGTAGTTCAGGCTGGTCTTCAATGGATTACATGGCACAGGTTAGCCTTGAATTCACAGCAACTCTCCTGCTTCTTCCGAAATGCTGGGATTACAGGTGTGCGCCCCCATATCTGGACTGCTTATTTATTTTAACCTTAAAGTTTATCTGTCATTATGGGAATTAACTATTCATGTCTGGGACAACAATTTACTTAGGATTCCCCAAGAAAAATATCTAATATATTATTTGGAGCCCAGTAGATATTTGCTAAGGAGATAAATGAACAAATGGAATAAACGTAATGTATAGCTACTTGCACCATTAAATATTGTAATTATGTTCACATGGATTATTGTTAGCTAAGTGTAAAAATCATCTAATTTGTTAAAGAATCTAGTTTCTGAGAACTCTTCCTGTTTGTGTTTTAGGTCCTAGCTGGGAACATGTAAGATCAGGTGTGTAGAATTATGCTGAGAATGCCATTTTAAAATTGCATATTTCAACAGCATTAAGAACATACATGTAATTAGCCAGGCATGGTGGCTCACGCCTGTAATCTCAGCACTCGGGAGGCTGAGGCAGGATGATCGGTGTGAGTTCGAGACCAGCCTGGGCTACAAAAGTGAGCTCAAGGCCAGCCTCAACTGCATAGCGAGACCCTGTCTTAAAAAGACAAAAAAAAAAAAAAAAAAAAAAAAAAAAAAAAAAAAAAAAAAAAAAAAAAAAAAAAAAAAAAAAAAAGAACATACATGTAGCCAGACACAGAGGTCAGCCTCAGTTATATAGCAAGACCTTTTCTCAAAAACTAAAAATAATAAAGAAAATAAAAATAAACATTTAACTTAAATTAACAGTGTTTGTATTTATACAGCACAATTAATAATGGATGTTTTCCTAAGCTTATGGGATGATTCAATCGGTAAATTTAGTCCCTATACTTGTACTGTAGGTATAGTGAGGATTAGCCTATATTAACAGCCTTTAAATTCTATTAACACTTGAGGAAATGTTGAGAAATAGATAAGATAACCTACTGTAATGCAATCCACTTACTTTTGATAGATACCAAATGCAATGCAACAGAATAAAAGATAATTTTCCATGCTAACTCACAGTACTCCATGAAAAGATGCTCAATTTTATCAGCCATTGGGGAACTGCAAATTCAAATGAATGTTCTAACAAATGGTTTGGAGCAACTACTATCCATATGTGAAAATATTAAACTAGTGCCACTCTTGCAGTAATCACAAAGTTAACTCAAAGATCACAGAACTAAATGAAATATGAAAACAGTTAAAACTACTAAACGGTAACAAAATGTCTAGGTGACACTGAGTTTCAAGAGAACTTTTAGGTATAATATCAAAAGCATGATTAGTAAGCAACAATTGATCATGCAAACTGCACTGAATTTAAAAGTATTTGCTGTGTGAGTGATTATGTCAAGAAAATAAAATAAACAATAGATTGGGGCAAAACATTTATGCTTGATAAAGGGTGTGTGTGTGTGTGTGTGAGTGTGTGTGTGTGTTCTTGTAACTCAAATAGAAAAGGAACTATTGGATTAAACATAAGCAAAGAACATGTACAGACATCTCACAAAAAGATGTCTAAGCATAAAATAGTGTATAAAAATGCACAGATGATCAACCACCAGGAATTTACAAATCAAAGCAATAACAAGTTCCTGGATTATGTACTAGACTGGCTCAAGTTCAAAACATAAAATTATCAAATCGTTGCAAGGATGTTGCAGTAGGAGTTATCTTTCATTGCTGATGGTAATGCAAAACTGATACATCTATTTTTACTTTGTTGCTTTTGATATTGGGTATCAAACTCAGAGCCTTGTGCTTGCCAGGCATGTATTTATGCCACTGAGCTATCTCCCTAAACCTAATAATCTACTTTTGAAGTCAGTGATTTTGCTTTGTTTTGTTATAACTAAACAGACTCTTACCACACAATCCAGCATTTGTGTCTCTTGATTGTTTACATTTAAAGCTAAGTATACACAAAATCCTGAACATAGACATTGTTAAAACTTTATAAGCAGCTGTCAAAACTTGTAAACAACCAACATACACTTTACTATGAAAACTGATAAATAATTTGTGCTACATTCAGACAGTGGAATGGTTTTATGCACTTAAATAAAATGAGCTATGACACCAATAAAAGGTAGTATCTTAAAAGTATATTACTCAGCAAGATAAGCCAATCTGAAAAGCTAAATGCTATGTAACACTGATAATATGACGCTGTGGAAAGAGAAAACTTATGTATATTGTAAGATCATTAGGTATTAAGAGCCATTGGAGGACAGAAATAACGTGGAAAATAGAAGATTTTGGACAGTGAAGCTAGTCTATATGATTTGACAGTGGCAGACAGGTGCCATTTTATATTGCTAAATGAATACAATGCACAACTCCAAGAATGAAGTTCAAAGGACATGATGGATAGTGAGTGACTTTCAGAGAGTCTCATCACCATGCATGCTGCGCAAGTACTGAGGATGGATGAGGCTGTGGAAGGGAGCCGCAGAGTGTGAGAGCTGTGTGTGTTTTCTGCTCTATTTTCTCAGAGCCTAAAACTGCTAAAGTCTATTTAAAAACAAGTATGGTATAATAGAAAAACAATGACTTTTTTTAAAGGCTCGAATGTGCAGTATCTGCCATGCCCACTGAGTACAGTGACTCTCTGGACTGAGAAGAGGATTCTAGGATGCTGTAATTTGTTGGCTGACCAACCTGTGTACCTAGACTCTAAATGCCAGAGTAACAGCACCACCAAGTAGTGCCACATTGCTTTTTCCCTTTCGTGATATGTAAGACAATACTGGAAAAGTCAAATGGTGGGCTCAATCTCCTTTTGTGTTTGATTTGATGGACTAACAGAGATAAAGATAAATAATTTGTTGAAATTAGAAAGGAGGTTAATCTCAGAAAAGTCATCATCAATCTTATTTTGAGAGATGAATATCTCATTATTCCTCAGTTATTACAAGAGAAAACTATTTCCTGTTCTTTAATGTTAAGTTTTAGAAGATGAGGGTTCGAGAAAATAATGTCTGTGATGGAAGAGATAATGTTTTAAAAATAATTGTTCTATAAATATTAAAGGAGGTAGCTAGGGAAGATAAAATCCTGTTGGTTTTCAATCAAGGTGTCATAGGGGTCCAGGAGAGTAGAAGCTACAACAATCACCTATTATAAATAAACAATTTTTAGACTTGCAATCTAATTTCGTTTGGATAACCAATCTGTAAGAAAGGCATTTTCTTCTTGTACATGTGAGAATTAGGCCAATCAAAGGTCATATAATCTATAGAGAACTATATTATAGGTTCACGTGATAATTGTTTTATTTTATAACTTGGTGTGGTCAATGACTTTTAATGCGCCTGTGAGCTCTGGAAAAGCAACATTCACAGTTTCCAAATATACGAAATGAAAATGTATATTTTGCCCTGCCCATTTACAATAATTTTATATACTGTGGGAGAACAGAGGTAGTTATAAAGGAGATGATGAGAAAACTTCAAAATTTAGTCAGGTAAGCATCTGAGTGCCACTATTATGCATCTCTAGGTCATTTATTTATTTATTTATTCATTCATTCATTTATTCATTTATTTATTGACTTTTTTTTGAGACAAGGCTTTACTATGTAGTTCGGGCTGGCCTTGAGCTCACTTTTGTAGCCCCAGGCTGGTCTTGAACTCGCACCAATCCTCCTGCCTCAGCCTCCCAAGTGCTGGGATTATAGGTGTGTGCCACCACACTCAGCTAGTTTATTTATTCTTAATTAATTAATTAATTTTTTATTATGGCCAACTTAGCCTTCCCTGGGGGTCGGGCTTGTACGGCACATGGTACCAGGGATTGAACCATGGTCTTTGCAGTTGCCTAAGCATGCCTAAGCACGCACTTTAGACTGCTGAACCATCTCGCCAGCCCTCTATGTCTTCAGTTTAAATATTATTTCTTTCAGGAGTTCTCACTGATCTCCCAGACAGGGTTAATTATTTGCATATGTTTATAGCACTTTAAATTAGCTGCTTGGTATTCTCATTCTCTAAATAGTAAACTCTTGGGGCAAAAGTCATGCTTACCTCTATTTTGGCTCCAGTTCACTACCATGGCTTTATTTCTGGTGCCTGGGATACTCTATAAGTACGTAATTAGTACAGCAAAAATAGACTTCATAGAGGCAGAGTTGCTTTTCCTCTATCCTAATCAATATTCTTGCCCCAAAATAGGTCACAAATCCTCTACGTCCATCCTCCCTCCTTTGAAAATCATATAGGGCTATTATTTTCAGCATTTATCACAAGGTATAACCTGGATTTGTTTAGACAAATATTTTGGAATTAAATTCAAAGTGAGAAAACTGAACCTAAGATCAATACATCAAGTAAAGACTCTGGTAGAACCCTCTTTCTTTCTATAGACTATTCATATGTTTCATATGATCCCTGCAGAGAATAGATACACAGTCAAATATTGGATTAGATGTTCTTTTCCCACCAAGAGTAAGTCACTGACAAAGTAAAAAAAAAAGATCATGGTGCAACATAAGAGCAATTCCACTCTTGTCAAGAGATTCATAAGTTGGATCAATGCTATCTTCAAAAGGAAACAGAAAATAAAAATAATATGCTAGTTTTATCCAAGGCCCCCAGCCGCCTATCATTTACAAAAAGATGGTATTCTACCACCCACAACAGCATTGTAATGTTTCCCGCCGCTGTGGAAAATGTTAGATTGGAGAAATGAACCACACTGTGTCTACTACATTAAGTAGTATCTCAGACCACTGCACACAGGAAACTACAGGTATTATGTATAGAACAGAAAGTGCTACTATATTGATTTCCACTGTGCTGAAGGCAAAGGTAAAAGAATGACACTGCTGGAAAGGACAATATTGTTAAGTAGTATAAAGGAACAGGAAATCTCTTAAGCAACGCTGCAGGGATAAAATCAAACTCCCAGACAAAAATTCTCACAGTGGATTCTTTGAATGAGTTTAACTGTCACTGTCAGAGGTTCATATCTTGAACTTAGCAGTTCCCACTTGAATTCCAACTCAGTCTCGTGTAGAGATTTAAACACTATTTTCATTCCAATTTTGCAGAAATTTTACCCATCTCTCTTCTTATTTTACTGATCAAATAAAATAAATTTAAAAATGAGAATGAATCATGCTGTTGCAGTAAACATCGAAGAAAATCACTACTACACTAGCAAGTTCTTAAAGATAACATGAGATATTGACCTCAGTATGCTAACTTCTGTTTCAATCTGTTGCCACTTTCTTGGCTTACTATCAAAGGTAAATATTATATGACCTCTGCTTTCACCTTCATAGTGCTTTCTAGTACTGCAGCACGGCTTGACTTTCCTCCAGCTATGTAGTTTCCGCTTTTTATTTTACTTTATTTTATTTTTTTAAGACAAGAGTTTCACTCTGTAGTCCAGGCTGGCCTTAAACTCCTTCAGCCTCTCCAGTGCGGGGATCACAATCTCATGCTGCCACACCCAGCTCCTTCTTTAAGATTCATGTTACATTACTGTCCTTTCATAGATTGTTATCAACGCATTGCAATCTTTTTTATCGTTGTTACATTACTATGTTAAATGAAATCGACGATAGGCTGCTGTGGTTTGATTTCCTATAATGATTCCACTGACAAAATAGGAATAGAGTCACTTGGGCCAAACAACATGAAATTAAACTGATTTGAAACAAGCTAGTTTTCCCCAAAGTAGGCACTCCATGGCAACCAATCAGGAAAGTTCTTCTACCTGAACCAACATAAGAAAGCTCTTATTGTAATCCTTTGAACAAATTAATTGTAATGGTTAATCTTTTTCTTCTTCGCTTTTGTTTCTTCAGCCTTTTTCATGTTATAAATTTCACTTGTCTACTCTGAGTGACCACTCAAGTATGTTTCTAAATCTTTAGATGAGATGTACCTAATACAAATTGTCAATAAGGCAATTGGATCATTGAATTTGTTCATGTTTTGCCTTTTATAGAGTCTAGACATGTTAAGATATTACATTCATCTTAGTACAATGTACAAATATTTATTAATGAAAATCCATATAATTGACAATCTAGTATTTATAAATGAGTGAAAACTCATAGTAGTTAATATCTTTACTTTCAATGAGTGATTATTTTCCATTCTTCACCATTGAACTAAGACATTTGTGTTTGTTTCATCATTTTCTTTACTTTGTTAGTCTATGTTAAATAGATATGGATTGCTTCTAAATGGTTCTGACATTTTTACTGCCACATTTTAATCTATTAATGAAGTCTTCCCAGACAAGTCCCTCCCAAGAAATTCCTTCTCTATCCTGAACAGTTCAGAACTGAAGATATTTAGGTTGATAATAAGATAATTAGTGTAAGACCATATTACCTCATTCGAATGTATATGTGATTTTAAAATCACCCCATGAGTCTACTTTAAAATACAAATTTTCTACTTACAAACAAATGGCAAGACAGAAGGAGAAGGCCTTTAATACTTGTTTAAATTGTTTGTTTTGTAGATGAATCTAATATCAAGCAGAGTCAGGCACTGAAGGTGGCTTAAAGGCCCAAATATATAAAGAGAGAGACAATTATACATGTTCCTTAATTCTCTTAGGTGAAACTATCCTTTTTTATGCTAACACAAATAAGGATCATAATCCAAACTATGATTTTCTAAATATATTCTAGGTTAACCAGAATCAAATTTGTTCATGATTTTTGACATTTTCCCCAGTATCAAACTGACATTCATCTTTAATTTAAAAACCTTTCACCAAAAGTATTCTTAATAGCTCCTTGTAGACTTTTACATTATTTGTATCACTCCTCAAATAATTTGACTATTAGCCTCTTCTAAATGGAGAAATACTGCCTAATATACAATATCTCAAAGAAAGCTCTGGAAAGCTACAGGATACCAGCTCACTTTCTGAAGCGATTGCTCTTTCTCTACTGACTATAATTGTGTATTCTACTCATATCCTTATCATCAAAATGACAGAGGTGAACATTCTACTTATAAGGGAAGAACTATAAACATGTATATGAATATGAAATTAATAGACCCACAGAGGTTATCATACCCTTGAGACAGAGATACAACTCTCAAATCATTGTTTCAGTAGACTTGTTTGAAGATAGATAGGTGTATAGAATCAAATATACCTACAGAGAGAGCTATAAGTTATGGCAAATGTTTTCTGAATCTTTACCTTACAGGGAAACACTGTCCTCAGACAGCACTGATAACTTCACAAATAATCAAGGAATGTTCTTTTGATGATTTGCTGTTGTGGTGGTAAATTATGTCTAATACAGTTTACCGTTTTAACATTTCAATTGTACTTTGTATAAGGATTTAGTGCGTTCACAATGCTATATAACCATCTCACTAGCGATTTCTAGAACTTTTCATCAATTCACAGAGAATTGCTGCAACCATTAAAAATACAATTATTTTTGGAATATGCACATACACATTCAACCTATGTTAAAAGACTATTGAAGCTCTGAAGGAAGATGTATAAAAATGAAGAAACCTGACATCAAATTAGCCACATGTGCTAAAGTTCATAAATTAACATAACAGAAAGTAGTAAAGAATTTATGGTATACACTATTCCACTCACACAGTTCTGCCACAACCTAGGAAAAGAGTAGTAAGCGCTTCCACTCCTTCACTTTGCTTACAAGGAAACTAACAACAGGACTTTGTTAAAATGACTATGTATAAGTAATTATTTCTCACAAAGCAGTGCACTATTTTTTAAAACATTCTCAAGACAGGGCATACAGAAAACAAAAAAGCAGATTGATGAATTAGCTCAGGAAGAAAATAAAATACACTTGCAAACACAGAAGGCCTGCATTTCGTTATAATGTGATCATATAAATTCTATAAAAGTTGGTTGATCTTAAAACATATTGTTCTTTTTCCACAGAAAGATTGTCCTCTCTGGAAAGCTGTATTCCTGAACTGGATGAAGCATCGAATAAAGCATAAATATGGACAACAAGATAGTGTAAAAGTAAAGTCATAAACGCTATAAACCTGTATAATCATCTAAAATAATAAGACTATACTCTTTTACAGAATTTAGCAGATAGCAACTGTATCAGAATGTTCCCAAGTTCAACTTCTTTGCTTTGCAAAAGATTCAAGGTTAAAGTTAACCAAAATGGAAATAGGCACTGAATCTGAACCAGAACTTATTGTTATCTTACTCAATGTTCTGATGCTTTCTTTAATAATCCAATAAATAAGGTGTGCTTTAATTCCATATTACTTATAAGACAAAATGTAGCTATCAGAATGTATATAAAACTATATTTAATTAATAGTTTTCTTATATTTATATTACATCCATAAATTGCTTCTTTAGCATTTGAAAATTTTGACAAAATTGGACAAACAATGGGTAGGTCCACTTGAACTAAATAATTTTTCTAGAAAATTTGAACCATTAATTTTGTCACTAATTTTCTCTATAGAATTTAGATATATTCTAAAACGTTAAAAATGTATTATAACTATTGTTGCTGGAGCTATGATTATAAAATTTGTTTTAGTATCTTGATATTTGATGTTATGTCTAAAGATTTTAAGGGGAATTGAAGAACTTGAACTTTACTATATAACATATTTATCTTACTCTCTGGGGAAGCCCATAGTCACATACACATACATGCACACACACACACACACACACACACACACACACACACACACACACACACATGTTATGAAGGATAGCTTTAAAAATTGCTTCTGCCCACCCATGAAAAGGACACTGAAGCGAGGAGTACTGCTGATTTGTGTACAGGATGTGCAACATGTATATGGACAGTCTAAGTGTAGGATGAGGAAAAAAAAAATGTTTTTTTCCCAAATTGAGTAACATTCTGATAAAAAAAAAAAAAAAAAAAAAAACAGGCCTTAAATATATCATTTGGGGCCTACGGACCTGGCGATGAAGTGCACATGTTATTTGGGAGCGAGGCACTTGTGCAGCATAAGGAGAGAAGAACAGCTGCAGGTAAATCCCAAATGTGCCTTTCCTTCCTGTGGATGCTGGCGCCTCTGTCTGCAGGACAGTGTCGATGTTTGCATGCTAACTCTGCATAATTCCATGTGCCTCTAAACACATATGTAGAAAGGAGGCTTTTGTTAAATAATGACTAACATTTATTCTTTAAGCATGTAATTCCAGTGACTTAATAAATGAAACGTGTCCAAATATTTTGGTTAGTTTTTACAAATATCCAGATGAAGGAACATTTAGGACACAACCTCGCAACACAAGCCTTTCAAAATACTTTGGCTCTAACCACTGTACTCGTAGATTATGAGGGAAAGAACTAAAAAAATTAATGAAGAGAGACACATAGTTTGATGAATGAATGTGCATCACTAGGAACTCCTAAATCAATGGCTTAGGCAACAAAAGAGTGACCATGTCTCTGGGTAATTAGGTATTTTGCATCCTGAGTTTTATACATTCAATGCTGATAAACCAACTGCTTGCCTGTTCCTGTCTGTCTCACCCTTGGATTTCCATGGCACATTTCTATCAACTCATGCCTTAATTTGGCCTCTGTAGTTATCATCGTAATTAACCATCAATAGTAATTATTTCTTATGTTTTTCTTGAAAACTGAGGAAAATATAAAGATATGAAACAAAGACCCTGAACTAGTAGACTTTAATAACTGTATGTTTAAATATAAAAAAGAATATGTATGCATATAAACTGTTCACACTTAGAGTCACCACTAAATCTAAATAAAAGATTACTCTCCATAGTATATGAGCAGTTTTTATTAAATTGAAAAATGCAATTGAAGGTCTGGTGAGACAGCTCAGAGGACTAAGTGCCTGCTTAGGCAAGTACAAGAGCCGTAGTTTGATCCCCAGTATGCATGTCATACCATCCCCACCCCTGGGTGCACAGAGCTGGCCACTGAATTTAGGCATGGTAGTGCACACCTGTAATCCCAGTGCTGAGGAGAATGAAAACAGAAGGATCACTATGAGTCCAAGAAACTCAATGAGACCCTGTGCCAAATACATAAAAAAGTGAAATAAAGAATAGTTACAAGTCTTACCAAACATTTGTAGCATAATTAATTAAATACAAAACAAATGAAAGAAATATACTTTATTAACATATGAAAATAATGAGGAAAATTTTCAATCAGAAATTTATCAGAATTTACTACATCAATAATCTATCAATAATTACTAACCTTGAAAACTGTGACTGACTTGTATAGAGCTAAAATCCAAGTGTAAGGCAATTGGCAATGTTGAATTATAGCATTTCTTTGACACAGAAGTTCTGATTAGAGACACTTATTCAAGAAATTATTACACAGAATGCCAATGTATGCTAATATGAATTTTCACTTTTATCAGTTCAATGATAAGAAGAATATGAACCCAACTGAATCCATCACTATAGTACTATTGTCTAAAAATGTATTGTTTCCATTATGGAATATCTATACTTTGTTAAAAAGAGTGAGATGGACATATACTGTATGAATTATCATACCATCACCTATCAGGCATATGGCTAAATAAACAAAATACATCACAGAACAACACATATGGTTGTACAAGTTAACATATCAGTCTACTTTATTTCACATACGTATGTATTTATGTAAATGCATAGCTAGATGCTGGGAAAATATATTCCAAATTTTTAAACTGTTTATTTCTGGGAAGGAAAATGAGTTAGAGAATTACAAGTTTTGTATAAGTCTGCACTACTTATAATTTTGGAATTGAGTACGGATTCACGTAAACTTGTACTTTACAAGGCAAAATATGTGAACCATGACAGAAAATACACAGAGTTAATAAGTGAGCCTCAGTTTGGGACAAGAAGAAGAGACTGATAGGTTGTTCAGTAACTAACTAACTAACTAAATAAATAAGTAAATAAAAGCTTACTAGGTTAATTGGAATTTTTAAGTGAATTACACATTTTAAGAATGAAGTTAAAGCAGTGTGCATTTCATGAAATGCACACTTTCTTTGAAAATTATGTGAACATCTTCTAGATTATAGTTCCTCAGGGCAAAAAATAATGATAATTAAGATGAGTTATTTTGAGAACACATTTTATTACAGAGAAAGAAACCAAATTGAAAGAATAGGATGAGGTCCTCAGACCTGCAAAATACATACTGCAACTCTTGCGCAAAAGGTATTTTCGAGGTCCTGAGACTATCTTTGACCTACAGTTTGAAAATTATAAGCAAATTAAGTGATATCTGGAGTGTGGTAAGTAAATCCTCATTTCAAACTTGGTGAGCTATCTGCTGCTGGCTTTTAGTGTCCTGGATAGCAATGCAAGGCAGTCCCCGAGCTCATCTATTCCTACTGAACATTAAATGCATAATAAAGGAAATCTAAGGCAAGGGAGATAACTCACCCATCTAAGTACCAGTTTGGCAAGCGCAAGGACCTAAGTTTCATCCAAGGTGCTACATGCCATGCCTGCCATGGAAACCTGGGACTGATAGTACAGGCCTGTAATAACAGTGCTGGGGAGACTAGAAGAGGAGGATCACAAGAGTCTAAATTGGGTAGCGAGACCCTGTTTCAAATTAATTAGTTGATTAGTTTAGAAAGTTAAAAAAAAAAAAAAAAAAAAAGCAAGGGAAATCCCCAGAGCCTTAGCACCAATTGTGTGCTTAAAGGCCAACAGCCATTAGTGGCATCTTGTTATTTGAAAGTGTCAGGGGCAGACATAATGAGTTGCTACCACTGTGCATAGTGGTACCAAGAAGTACACCAAGTGAACCACTAGACAACACATACAGACTTAGCCCACCTAGCAGTGCAGAGCTTATTCAGTCGAAGAAGGAAGAAATTACTTGAAGCTTGAACATAGTGAATAAAAACATATGAATCACATAGACAGCTAGCTTTAGATTGCAGTAGTACAGTATGAGCACCCAGCATCGATGAAAGTAGAAAAATGTCAGAGCATTAAGAACATAGCCTCCATCACAAATGAGTCTCTATTACATCTATTTAAAATAAGGTGGGATATTCAGTTTCTACTGACTATAAATTGAAACAGGGAACCTATGAAATCCTCTTGAATTACTGCACCTAGGTTTTACTTGGTAAATATAATAAAAATGCATATATAGGTATATATATACATATGATGAATATTATATATATACATATATACATATATATATGTATATATATATACATATATATATATATATACATATATATATATGTATATATATATATATATGCACTCTTAATTCTTTGAACTTCAATAGGTTTCCAACTGAAGAATTCTTTCAGGATTACTGAGACAGCCCCTCTTCTTGCCTATTGCAAAGATACAACCAAGTGAACAATAAGAAAAGAGATTCTAGGAGCCAGCAAGATGGCTCAGTTGTCTAAAGCACCTGCTTAGGCAAACTTAGGCACCTGCAGAGACCTCGGTTCAATTTGATCACCGGGCACCACATGCTGCCCTGCCCCACCCAGGGCAGGCTGAGCTGCCATAATATACATGCTTAAAAAAGAGAGATTTTAAAAATCCCCTTTTTCCTTTTCATAAGACACATCAGCACTACAAACTTCTTGTGTAGGAGTGCGCTAAAAAGAACAGAAGCCGATGGAAGGAAAGAAGGGAAGAAATAGTAACCATGGGTGCTGGCCTTGGAAGCTTGACATTTCCCATTTGAAATGATGACTCCAGCCAGAGAAGCTTGAACCCCAACAGTAAGCTAAGGCTTGTCACTATTTGTAATTATGTAATTGGTCTTCAACAGCACAACACCCAAATGTAGAAAGCAAGAGTAATTCAAGCCCAGGAGCCACATTCCGTTTTGCTGTGCCAAGTTTCTTCTTAAAGGATTCCATGATTTCCCTGGTCAGTTCCTATGGATCATGATCACTGTAAGAGAATGAGATACTTGGAAATACCTGGACCTGGTTAATAACACAGGGCTTTTGTTTGTTTGAATAGCCGAACCAACTTATTTTTATTTGACAAGCGTATTAATATTTTGATGGTTGAAAACTGAACTTGAACAGTATTTAGGGATCCCAATCTAATTTTCTTTACATTGTGGAGCCAAGCTAGTGCTGCCTGCTGATCCTTCAGTTTGTGACCCATGACAGTTTCTCTAATTTTTGCCTCAATATACCTCAAATCACCATTAATACTGTCACTCCACTGGGTTTCCACAATATTTTTCTGACACCTCATGCTTTGCACGGAATGTATTTACTTGGAATGAAAACGTCTGGAGAGTAGGGAGCCATTTATTTTTCATAGCTCTGTAGCATCTAACACTGAATAGTATACATCCTGTAAATGACTGTTAAATTGTTTGTTTCAGAGTTGAAGTTAGTTTACTAAATACCCACTGAGGCAAACAATTCCCATAAGCATTTTTCATGAGGCACATATTGCATTATTCATTAATTTTCAATTATCTTTTCGTTTTTCTATTTAGAATATTAAAGTCCTCTGAAATATTTAAAATTGCATTTATTTAAAGTACCAACAATAATAATTGTGTCATTAAATGTATTTAGTGAAATCTGCTATATCTCATTATTTAACATGTGCATTCAAATGTAGTGATTGTGTTTGTCCCCAGTGCTGATACATGCTAACAAAGTGTTATAAAAAGAGTTTGATTATATGGTAATTAACTCTAAGAAATTAAACACAATACTGACTATTCATCTTGTTTTTATTATAGGCTATGCAGTTCATATTTTAGACTGGTGGACTACAGAATCTATTTTAAAACCTAACAAAGCTAGTTTTGAATTACTGATGCTTCCAAAAAACATTTTAAAACTCATCTTTAAATCTTAAATGCAGTGTTACAATCCTGCTAGCCAATTGCAACTATCTTTCAATAAAGTTCCACCACAAAATGGTATTATAAAGGCTGATACAACATTTTAGGGATGTTTCTCATGTGCATGTTATAGTCTGTAAAATCAGACAATGAAATAATATGCCGAGGTAAAAAAAAAAATGACTATTGTTTTGACTCCTGGATGCTTAAGTAGCAGACACATAAATGATGATTAATAACATTTTAGCCGGGCGTGGTGGCGCACGCCTGTAATCCCAGCACTCGGGAGGCTGAGGCAGGAGGATCGCTGTGAGTTCGAGACCAGCCTGGGCTACAAAAGTTAGCTCAAGGCCAGCCTGAACTGCACAGTGAGACCCTGTCTCAAAAAGACAAAAAAAAAAAAAAAATAACATTTTAATGATTTTACCATGGTAATTATACATATTATCATTGAAAAGTTTTCTGGTTTTGATTGAAATACTTAATTGCCTCATTTTGAAGTAAAAATAGATTCTCCTCTGATGATTACTTGTTACATTAATATAAGTAATTCACTTAACCTTGTGAATCTGATTGCTCATGTATAACACTACTCTATCTATCTATCTATCATCCAGTTATCTATTTCCTGGTAGATACAAGTGCTTTCCAAACTGCAAGTGCCTGTAGAAGTTAGCAGCCATCTGAACTTGAATGTGCAAGCTTTATAGGAAATAGTAAAACACAAAGCAACGAGGGAGTATTGTTCTGATTACCTACATGATGAGTTTCCAGCATAAGAACCACAACCCTAATAGAAATGTCCTAGGAAGAAGATATACACTTCCCACATCACTTAGAAATTGATATTTTTTTGGTTGCTCAATGCTGCACAAGCTGTTTATTTTAGGGCAGAAAAATCAGGGAGGGTATGAAAAAGAAAAGAAGTGGCATGTGGAGGGCTATGAAAAAGAAACAATGGGTAAAGAGCCAACCCCTTGTCAGGTCCACACTTCATATAGGGAGATGAGCCCACTCCTTTTAAGCATAAAAGAAGGTTTAGTGTACCTTTCTGCACAAAAGGAAAATGCAGATAATTGCTCTTTGAAAGATTAGAATGACACAGTCTATTCTGTAGCAAGTCTATTTTCCCTGAACTGAGTCAACCCTGGCTATTTCAGATAAATGCTAAATAAATCATGCAGCAAAAGCACCAATCACCCATACAATTAAAGTGTGCATTCAGAACAATGCTAATGCCTCAGTTAAAAGAAAAAAAAATAGGGGTCAAGTGATGGAAAAAGATACGAAAACTGTAATGAAAGAAAACTCTGAAGAAGGAAAAGTGTCAGTCTGAACTGTAGGGGGAATTAAAAAGTGGGACAGCAGAAAATTACTAATTAGCTGAGCAAAGCAATAGTCTATTTCCAATGTCTGCCACATTATTTGTGCTGTACTGCAAGCACAACTAATCTGGAACTCTGCGATAGCATGACTGGAAGGCTGTTCCTCTTTAAATTACTTTGATTTACTGGCAATGCTATAATTACGGAAGCTGAATCACCGTCCTCAGCCTACAGACTCCAGAAGTCTCTTCTTCCCTGGGATGTATCTCACAAGTTGGCTAAGAAAAAGAAGTTACATGATGAAGTATATTCCACTCACTTCTGTAGACAGAGCAAAGCAGGCATTTAAGAAAATACAGTAGCAGTAGCCCTATCTTTTAGAGTTAGAGGATGGTGGACATTAAAATTCTATTATTAAACATTTCAGTATCAAAAAATAAAAAGTAAACATTTTTCAAAAATGTACAGTGTTAGGAAGTTGTCCTTGTTTCATAACTTGTTCATTCTTCCAATGAGAACCACGCTGCTGATAGCCCTACGTGCAATGTGCTATAGATTTTTACGAATTAGTACATGGGCTAGACTACAGTTCTCAATGTCCTGTCCCACAAAACTGCATAGGTAGGAGTGTGAGCTGCATAAAATCAAAAGGAAGTGCATTAGTCATTGCATATAAAACTAATTTATATCTTTGATATAGTGAAATGAATACTACAAAGAGGTCATGTCTGGATCTTCACTGTCTCCAACATGTCCCCAATACATGACATTGGAAAAATTACCTAACTTCTCTGATGCCTAATTTCATTGTAGGCAGACTAAAACCAATGACAAGAGCCACTTTTGCAGAACTATTCCAAAGGTTAGAATAGTTTCAGATATTGATTTTGCTTGTTTCCAGAGAAATAAATTCATGTCACACAGAAAGGGATCAACAAATGTTGGCTGGAACATAAGCATGCACATTATATTTGTAAAAGTGCATATAAAAATCTTGCTCAAGAACATTAATTCAAGTGCCTATGCAGGCAGACATGCAATGGGGGTTTTAACCCCAGCCTGCTGTGTTAGCCCCACTGCTGGGTGTGCTGAGAGAACTATTGAGATTGAGCCTTGTGGTGCAGGTCTGCAATCCCAGCTCTTCGGGAGGCTGAACATAGGTAGATCACTATGAGTCCAAACTACATAGTGAAGTCCTGCAACCCCTATAGACCCTGTCCTAAAATACAAATGAAAGAAAGAAAGAAAGAAAGAAAGAAAGAAAGAAAGAAAGGAAGGAAGGAAGGAAGGAAGGAAGGAAGGAAGGAAGGAAGGAAGAAAGAAAGAAAGAAAGAAAGAAAGAAAGAAAGAAAGAAAGAAAGAAAGAAAGAAAGAGAAAGAAAAGACCTTAATTCAAAACTACTAACATGTTCTGCCAAATATGGTATCACCACTACCCACTGCAAAGGCGCTATTCTTATCAGCAATTTTTCATTACTTACTTTAAAATTATTAGGGGAATTATCACAAAAAGTATTTCAGTGTACTGTTGTATGGTATCTAATGGTGATAAAACAATATTATATTCACGTGTTCATTTGCTGACTATTCCTCTGACAAAAAAAATCATTGTTCACACACACAGTCCCTAGAAAACTACTCTTGAAATATTTCCTTCTTATCTATCCAATAGCATTAGCTTTGGTCTCAGCCTTGTCTTTTAGCACAGTCATTTAGAAATAGTATGAATTATGAAGAAAACAGAGAACCTTGACTAGATTTTTAAGGGTAAACAAATTGAGAAACATAAGGAGACATTAAGAAATCTGAAACGAATAAAATACATTCTGCCCGGAGAAGAGAGAATCTTCAAGTTAGTGATGTAATAACTACCGTAACATAAATACAAGTGACTTCTTGACAGTGAGCTAAATACCAGGGGAATACAGCGCAGCAGGAGTCTTTGGGATGAGACAAAATGAAAAGTATGGATTTTCTGAATTTGCAATGTGGTTAGAAATACTTCTCCTGGAATGTTCACTGAGAATTTCCTGTGAGTTAGGAAAAGTTGAACCTAGAAAACTAGATGACCTTCAAAGGCCCAAGAACTCTTTACTGGACCTCACACCACTGTTTGTGAGAGGAAATATATTGTGGAAATATACTGGGAACTCTCAATCTCATTCTGGCTGTCTCCTATCAAGTATGAGGATGAAAAAGGAAGGCTTCTCAGTAGTCAAAATTGGACTTTAGGGTTCTCCAGAGGAGACCAGGCTTTCTTTATGACTTGAGATTTTTTATTATCATTATTCCTTCCATTTCACCAAAAGTGTAGCATAATTATTGGTATAAGAGTATTATTTGGGACAAATAACCTTTTAGAGTTTGAACAACAAGGACACAATAGGCATTATCATGTTTTCTCCCACATTTGACTAGGAAAATTCTGATTAACTGAGCATATTGCCAAAAGTTTTATAGATCAGTCCTTAGGTGTTTAAATGATCCTACCAGGTGGATTCCAGGACACTCTCCAAAGAGTGTGTAGTCTTTTTTCAACAATCTCTGGGACGAATACAAATAAGTTGAGAATACAGGCAGGCACATGCATACAAATGATGACTAGAAGGTTTCTCTTCGCTAAGATGTAGTGCACTTTGATAAAAAAGAAAGACATTCCAGCCTAGCAAGTGACCTGGAATTAGAATTTCTTATCATTTTTTAAGACATTCAGTCATGCAAAATTGAAACACAAAAAGTTTCTGCCAGCATTCTACATAGTTCATGCATTACATTCTGATTTAAGGTTTGATTGTGCTGATATCTTACATAATTAATTAAACACTGTCAATTTAAATTCTCAACATTTCTTTTTCCATTTCAATCTCCATATTATTAGAATAAGAAATCAGAGTAGAGGTTCCAAGAGTTGCATTTTAGCTTTTGTACTCATTTTGGCAAACTGTAGAATTCTGTATTTGCATGGAAATTTGTGTGTATATTGGAAAATCAAATGTATACATTGTAGGCAAATATAATTCACTACAAGTAAACTGAATTTATCAAGCAAATAAAGCAATTAGGAAGTACATTTAAGTGACAACTGATACATTTCCCACCATAATTTTTCATCTAGATGTATATAAAAAGAGAACCAGTCTATAAATGCTACTGAGCTTGTAGTATACACAGGATAAGTGATTGGAATGTAATGATGTGTGTAAGATGACAAATTAATAAACACATTTAATTAATGCCCAGTGAACGTCTACATACCAGGCACTTGCTTAGACATTGGGAAAAGAGAAGTAGGAACAGTTATACCCACTGAGTCTGTAATTGAGTTATGAAGACAACTTATGGAAACATGAACAACAATACACCATGCTAGTAATTAATTGGTGAAAATGTAAGTTATCAGGAGAACACAGGATGTAGTTAGTTCTCAGCTCTGAAGTTCCTAGGAAAATCGAAACAAGCTTTGAAGATGGATTGATTTCTTCATGGTGTAAAGGAAGAACTATCCTGATTAAACCACTAAAAGCCAGTAGGTAGTAGCTAGCAAATGGTCACATGGTAGAATTCACAGTCAGGCCTACAGGAGAACAAGTCCATCTCTGACAGAATAATGGCACTGGGTATAAAGAGGAGAACTAATGAGGATTCTGATGTTTTTTTTAAATTACACTTTCTTCTCCTCCACCTCTTTCCCTCTTCCTTCTTCCTCTTTTACATCTCTCACTTAGAAGATTTTATAGTAAGACTAATTATACAATGAAGGGAAAAACTGTAAAGCCAGCAAGTTCTAAATTAGACACAACCATCTTCAGTTTTACACTGAGAGGAAGCATCCAACATGGGGGGTTATAAAGAGACTGCCCTGCAATGAGTTCTTGACAGTGCTCCACTACTAATTAAGCTTCTGAGATTGTTCAATCAAATAATTTTACAGTACCTCAAAGTATTTCATTTTCATCCTATTTGAAGAAGAATATAAAATTGATGCCTTAACAACTTTAGTACTCTCACATTCCTTTCTTATACCACCCACAGGTTGCCTTTCAACTTGTAATACAGTTGTCAATTGTTCCTTGCCTCTCGCCCTCCCTCTTACAGGAATGATTGGCTTCTCTCTCCTTTGGATGAGAGAACTTAACCATTCGTGGTTGATTTCAATTATGCATTGTATTCTTATACACAAGTTTTGAATTATACAAATTGGAAAGTTTCTATCTATATATTACATCTGCTTGTCATTTGGTGCAGTTTTTTGAGTTTAGGATCATATCTAGCTATTGTGTTAGAAGTCAGTTCTATAAGCTATAGCACAGGAAGTATATTTAATAAAATTTTTGTCATGTGAAACAATGAATGTGCTCATGTAGACTTTGAAAGGAAAAGGCAAATGTGGCAAGCAGATTAATTTGCAAGTAGAAGCTGAGTGGGGAAATTTCAACACAGCAAATACTGCTAGTATCTAGATACATTCCTTCTGGATGTGCTCTGAATCTATGGAACCAATCTTGCCATGCTGGAAGCTCAGTGAGGGATTCTAGACCTGTAGCCACTTTCTCTTTTATCCAATTTTACTAACAGCATTTTATCAATCTCTTTAGTATCTATTTTTTTAAGTTCTCGACAAAGGAAATCAGATCACACACCTTCCTGCTCTATCCAATTCAGGTAACATTTTAATCAGCCTTGCAATTTTTTTTTCTCTCGACAAAGAAAATTACACAATCTTTTGATATGGATCTGAAATATTCCCTAAAGGACATCGCTAAATTTTTGGTGCTAAGTGATGACATTACTGGCAGATGATTAAAAATTTAGCAAGTGAGGTTTCATTACAGAAAGTAAGTTGTTGAATGAGGCCTCTGGAGGCTTATCTTGTTTCTAGCCTCCACCTTCTTCCTCGATATCATGAGATTAGTAGCTTTGTTTTGCCATGCCTTGTACAATGAGTCTTGGATAGCCCAGTCACAATGTAGCCAAGGTACCATGGACTAAAAACCCTGAAACTATAAGCCAAGCTAGATCTTACTTTGCTTAAGCTGCTTTTCTTAGTACTGTTTTTTTTGTTTTTGTTTTTGTTTTTTTTTCCTTATGGTAAAGGGAAACAAAATCACATCAAACTAAAAATGTGGTGCTAGGTAATAAAAGCCAGTGAAACTAGTGTCCCTCGTCCTGCAAAGATTCCTGGACACAGTCATAGCCCAGCATCTGGCTGCAACATGGAGAATTCAGGCCTGAACTTGAAGTTCTGTTTTTAATTATTGTGAGCCTGATAAGATGAAAACAGGTTCTGAGGGTGGCTGTGGGCACTCAGAGAAGATTGTCTGAAGATGGAGATTCAGACATTATTTTTTTCCTTGTATTTAGCCCCACCCCAGGTTTCCAGGTTTAAAAGTAAGATGACAAACTTAGATGTTGGAAATGTTGAAAGTAAAATTGATAAGCAAAGGCTTCTCATGAGCGGATGCACTAGAATTATATTGGCATGGTGACACCAGCTGGAATGAGCTGGCTATAAAAGTGGAGAGGAGAATGCTCTTAGAGGAACAACTCTAGATAAAGAGATATTATTACAAATCAAAGCAACTTGCACATTTTTTTCTGAATACAATTTGGGCTTCTGGGGGAAGGAATAAAAGGTGAGACAGATACATTAATTTTTGTTAAGAAAAATATTGCCATTTCATGCTTTACTTCACTGTTTTAAATTTTTTTCAGCATAGCATCAGCGTTATCATTACTTGGGGATTTTTAAGAAAAATAGATACTTAATAGATAAATCTGGGTTCATATTATTAGAAATTTGATATTCACGTGTTTTAAAGTAACTTATGTACTTTGATGAATCTTTAAGTTCAACAGCTACATGTCTAGACCAGGTTGAAAGTTAGTTTTAGGGGGAAAATGATACAAAGGTAAAGATTTCATGTTAAATAAGGCACAATCTGTCAAATAACAGATCAGAAAATCTGAATTGGACAATTATCCAATGCAATAATAATAGCTAAATAAGTAGAAAGAGAAAATGCATTAAAAAAGAAAGAACTTCAAAAGCGAGATAGAGTGAGCTAGTGTAAGAATCACACCTTCCTATCTAGACTCCAGCGCTAATATCTGTAGCCAGTCCCTTGATCGCTGACATCACTCCAGAGCTAAATATAGGACATGAGGGTTTGTGACTTTTCTGCTTTCTGTTGAGTGAAGCACAGCATAGAGTTGGCTGATACAAGAGGAACACAGCGAGAAAAGGAAAATGTGTGGTAATTTACAGAGGCAGGTGAAATCAGCTGATTCAAGTTATGCTAGTTTAAGTCATTTTAGATTTCATTCTAATAGGAAAAAAGGCTTCACAGGACTTGTAAGTAATATATCAACATGATTATATTGGGGATTTTTCAAACATTATGGTACCACTTATATAATTGGTTTGAAGAACAAAGTGGAAATGGCAGCAAAACCTTTCAATTGTTCTGACCAAGAAATTAATAAAAATGTAATGAACTTTCCATGCTGGTGAATATTTGAATAGTCCACTGATGCCCTGAAAAGTATATGAACATGAGTACATTTTGATGAAGCTACCAAACTCTCAATATAAAAAGAACAAATGAAATCGATCCCTTAGGAAAGAAAAGATAAAAAATAAAGTTTAAAACAAATAGACACTTCACAGAGGTAGAACATCATTTATGAGTATGTCACTTGTGAGTTTTAATAAGAATTCTTTTCAAAAAGAGAAAAGAACAAACTCATGAAAGTATTCATAATGGCCAACCAGATATCTCAGTGGATTAAAGTACCTACTTAGGCAGGTGCAGGGACTGGGATTCAATCCTTGGTGTGTCCCACCAGCCCTACTCACAGGGCACACTGAGGTGCTGCTTGAGAGTGGGTGCAATGGTATGTACCTGTAATCCCAGTGCTCAGGAGGCTGAAAACAGGGGAATCCCTATGAGTTCAATCTACATAGTGAGACCCTGTAGACTTTGTACTAAATACATAAAAGAAAAAAACTTTGTGACTTTAATTACTGTTATTCTGCTTACCAGTCTCTAATTATTCCAAATTATCTTTCATTCTATTGAATTTTAATGGATATTTTCAGTGAGAACTTCTTGATATGATTATCGATCATTCTTTTACATTCTAATGATTCAGATGTCTATCATTGTCTGAGTATTCATTTTTATTAGTACATGTTTGTGGTACCTAATGTTCTATTTCTTGTGAGGAGATGGTACATGCACATTACACACCTGAATTCCTATTTTCACCCATTTCCTTTTTTCCTCACCTTAATTCCTCCATCTTTTAATCACCTTCCCATTTGAGAAAGACCTATCAGCTTATGCTCTACTATCCATCTTTTATTTTGCTTTTAATTTAAAATTTGGACTTCTTATATAGGAGAAATCAGGCAATAAAAACATGTGTGTCTCACTTACTTCACTTAACCTTATAGTCTCAAGGTGCATCTATTTTCCTATAAATGACCAAAGTTTATCTTCTTTATGGTACAGGAGTTTGTCACTGTGTGTAAATGCCATGTTTTCTTTATCCACTCATCTGTCAATGGATATATAGATTGATTCCAAGAAATTTCTATTATGAAGCATGCTACTCTAACCATGGATGTGCTTGTAGGACCATGATAAAGCCTTTAGTGCTTTTAGGAAGATATCTAGAATTAGAATATGTGGGGCAAATGGAATTTATATATTTAAATATTTGGGCAATCGCCACACTGATTTCCAAAGCACTTCTATTGCTTTATATTCCCACCAATCAGGTGGAAGGGTTCTCTTTTCCTAATGACTTCATAAGCTCTTGTGTTTATTTGATTTCTGGGTCATTCTCATTCTTCCTGGGTTAAACTGGAAATTCAGCTTTATTTTAACTTGCATATTTCTATTCACTTTACTTGTCCTTTTTAAAAATTGAATCCTGTTTTTTGAGGAGTTCATTTTTTTCATGTATTTTATGTATGTATATTTATTTATTTATTTATTTATTTATTATTTATTTATATTTTTAAAAATGTTTTGGATAGCTCTGCCTGCCCTGGAGTTGGCCCTGGCACAGCATGTGGTGCTGGGATTTGAACCATGGTCCCTGTGGTTGCCAAAGCTTGCCTAAGCAGGGGCTTTAGACCATTGAGCCATCTTGCCAGCCCTTTTTTGAGTTTTATATTAAGAATAATTTCAACAATATGCATTGAAATAAAATTTATTGGTCTAATTTAACCTTGCTTGATCTGGCTATAGATAAGTTAAATTGAAATTGATTAATGCTATAGAACTTGATTTCTAATAACTTCTCTCTTGGAAAAAGTTTTTGCTCACTTACTTTGTTAGGCTAATTTAAAGTTTTCTGCTTTGCCATAAGAAGTCTACTGGAATTGTCACATCAAGACCATGTATAGTCCCTCGGATTATTACAAACAAGTTAAGGAAAAAAATTAAACACTAAAATATCTTTAAAATTATATGAAGATTTACCAGAAAAAAATACAGACCACTCTACATATCTCAGATATATAACAAACATCCTAGCCGAAAATATTAAAAAGAAAACTTTTGAGATTTGTTAAAATGTTGAAAAATGATTAGCAATGCTTCAATTTTAAACTAATCATCGTAGACTCTTATATGTTGCATATTATAAACCAAATTTAATTATTTTGCTAAAGATTTCCTTATACTACAATTCTTTATAACTTCTTATGCAAAGCATGTTGCTGCAATCTGGTAATAAAAAAGAGAATAGTGTTTCATATCTTTTCTATAGTACTAGTGATTGAATCTAACATATTTATATTAAATTATATCCTCAGCTCTATTTTACTTTTATTTATTTTCATAGGGAAGGGTCTTATTAAATAATTGAGTGTGCCAGTCTGGACACAAATTTGTAGTTTTCATGCTTCAGCCTCCGATATTCCTGGTATTATAGGCAGATATGGGTCACCATGCCCAGCTACAAAATTACTTTTAATAAAACATTTAAAATTGTTTGAATATCTCTATAGCATCCCAGTAGAAACATTTTACATATTTTAAATCAAAGCCCATAGGTAATTCTTTTTATAAATATGCACTACTTACATAGTAGCTTAAGGAAACAGATTTGTATTAAAATAATCTTTGCTCCCTTTCATATTTGAGTCAGTTTTATTCTCATTATGTACTAAATATAGGTGGATCAGATCGTAGCACACAACTTTGCTCAACTTTACTTGATACGAGTCTCTAGAGGACATCCTTCTTCCTATTCAATTTAAGCCCTACTTAACATGATAGTGACATTATAAAATTCTTGACTACTGTCTCCTTGTGGAGTTGTATTCAATGCTTTACCATTGAGAACATTTTCTTCCATTTCTTAAGGGAAATTTTAATGTTCTAGAAAGTGTGTTCAATTTGTAATCTACTTCAGACAAATTTATGAAAAATTTAAGCAGAGAAAGTAGTTATTCATCATAGGTTTTGTTTTGATACTATAAATTGCTAAAGCAACATTGAATATGACCACTTAAATGGAAATCAGAGCAGAATCCAGATGAGTATAGTAATGTATTTCTGTTTTAAGCCTCTACTGAGGCTCCTCCTACTGATGGATTAGCTGCAGACTAACACAAGGACATATAGGGCAGGGACAGTAACAACAGTTGCGATGTAGTTAGCATTAGTCTGTCTTCATTCTGACTCCTTTATGGAATGTTATAAAGAAAGAAACCTAAAACTCCAACCATATCCAACTCCTTCCTTTTCAAGATAGCCAGGTAAAATACAGATGCATTCATACTAATTTTAAAGTTATATAGCCGGGGATGTAGCAGCACAGAACCTTCCTGACAAGTGCAAGTTCACCCTGGGCTTGATTTCTGGTACCTGATGATGAGGATGATGGTGATGATGATGAAGATGATGATGATGATGATGATGATGATAATGATGTCATATGACTGCCAGTTTGAATCGAAACTGACCAAGCCACAGTCCATCATTTTCCCACTGTTTCACGAACTTCACACTCTCCATCTGTTCTGTGGTCAATGAAAAGAACAGCTGCCTACCAGGGTCATATATAAATTCTCCTTATCAGGTAACCTCTTCTAATTCCTTCAAAATTTAATGAAATTTTACACAGAACACCTGGGGTATCTAGAAATTAATTACTACAAGTAATAAGTTCTAATAGTGTTTCTCTATTTTCACTTTCAACATTATTATATTTATATCTCACAGACTTGGATGGGCTTAGTCAAAGATGTACCATGTTATAACACAATCTATTAATACTCCTGCTTTATGTAAGGATAAGGAGCTCAATGAATCTCTAAGGTTACTGAAAGTTCACATCAAAGAAGTACTATCAGTTATTGTTCTGAGACTTAAATTCCACGGACTGAATCTATAGCTGGGTGCGGACATTGCCACTGACTTTCCAAGCTGTGCTATTTTTCTCAATGCTGTAATTTAGAGGATTTATTACCAGACATGTTGCAAGATCATAGCATGTAGAGCTGATGATGAAGCCTTCCAATAGAGTCCAGAGACTGAGCCAAATTGACAATTTATAATGGCCCAAGAAACAACCCAGGCCAGAGAGAGGGCATTAGTACACGTCACAGAAATGAAGGCAGCGATTTCTAATACAAATTCTGTCTGTAGTACATATAGAGTGTTCTTGGTAATAGAACCAGTAGAATACTGTAAATATCTTTTATTATCTAAAGATTCGAGTCAAATATAAATTTTTAGTAAAACTCTGGAAGCTCCACTTAACCTATTCAGGTGTACAGACAAAGGAATGGACCTCTGATAGCACATAGGGAATTGGAGAGAAACTGAAGCTGTTCCAGGCAGTTTGCTTAACATCAAGTAATCTTGATTTTATGGCAGAGAATCAAAGCTTACACGGCTGAGTCTAGGTTACCTGGGGTTACCACTGTAATTGATGGATGATTAGTTCAGTCAATCAATCAATCAATCAACATTGAGAATCCAATGTGTGGGAGACCTAGGATACAAGGTACATTTACAGCAGTGGAGAATTATAATGTTTTTGAAAAAGTACTTGCCACAGTGCCTCTTTGATAAGAATCTTTCGAACACTTGTTAAGCAGGCCCTGTAGCCCTCACCTGTACAGCCATGGTAGATTTCATTCTGCTATTCACAAGCATTTTAACCATTTCCAGAGACAGTTCTACACACAGTGAGAGGAAGGAAGTCAGCTAAAGCACTCCTAGGATGAGAGTCAACACTGCTATTATTTAGAACCCTTCAACTACAAGAACTTGTACTAAAATATTGCAAATATTTTTGGAAGCACTCAGGAGAAGAGTTCAGAAAATTGAAAGTAAAGATAAAACTGTAAGAGTGATAAGGCAGACAAGCTTAAATATTTTACCATGAAAAGATTTTTAAACCTTTATTTGTAATGGAATATGTAAATATATAATTTGTAAACAGTTTTACATGAAAGTGAACATTTAGAGAGGCTGCACAGCCACTAAATACTGAAAGGAATGACAACAAAACATTCAAAGCACCAGTAGGCAAGTATGACCTAAACTAGGGCACCTTGAGTTGAAAGAAAACTATAGCCTTCATTGAACCGCCTGAAGGTAAAGGAGAAATTTATTAGAAAGATGTGATGAACAGGTGTGCTCTTGGCAGAGCGGACTGGATCAGAAGGAATCTAACAACTCTGTGAGATGCTCTCTCCATCTGTCACATGTGCTGCCCTCCCACATCTAGCTACATCTTCCATTGCACTTTTCTTTCCAAGAGTGTAACAGATAAGACCTTTCATTTGCATCTAGTTTTTTTTTTTTCCTCTCAATCTGTAAGGGCTAGGAAGGATGATATTACAAATTGGACCAAAGTGGATCAAATGTAATATACTCATGGGGGTCCACAAGTGCTACTGTTCTTTCCAATTCATATATTTAAAATTCCTTTCACAACTTTTTAGAAGGTGGAAGTACTTACCTTAATTATGTCTGCCTACAAATAAGTCAAGAAGAACTTAATCAATCTTCAAGTTATTTTTATAGCAGGTTGTCTACGTTTTACAAGCAAGGATTTGTTTAAAGTTGATAATTAAACTATACATATATATATATATATATATATATATATATATAGCTACTTTATATATATATATATAGCTACTTTATATATATATATATATATATATAGCTACTTTCTCTTAGTTCAATGAGAATAATATTTTGTACTTATGCTTTTCAGAAAAGATATGTCTACATCTTGTACTCTGAACAACTACTATGACGACAACAATAAGCAATGTATTAATTATTGTAACTGTCCTACTAACTTGTTACGAAACTGTCTCATTGCTATTTCTTTCTCATTAAAATTAATAAAATTTAAAAAATAAAAATAAAGTTGATAATTTTATAACTCTATTATAATTTATGTGATACATTATTACTCTTGTGTAATTTATCAGAGATAAAGTTGAATTGAGGTAAACTACACTAGTTCTAGTTGAGGTAAACTAGACTAGTTCTACAAATAAGAAATATTATGCATTATATAGTGTAGAAATGTTTCATTCTTACTTTACTAATACTCAACGTTAACTACTCAAGCTGAAACCCCATTGTACTAATACATTCAGAAGATAAAAGGTAATTGATATGTAATACAGAGTAAAATTTACTTTTCTGGAAAAAAACAAGGCATTATCAAGCTTATATGGGTTATTTATAAATGGGTTTATACTCAGGGTTTCCATATCAAATTAATACAATAAAATATAGTCAGACACTTATAGTCTTTAATGTCTTTTCCTTCCGTTAAGTATACATAATAGAACAATAAGAAAAGAATTGTGGTTACAGCTAAAAGAAATTTTGAGTTTGATTTGGTGTTTCTTGATGCTATCAGACAAAGTTGAAAACTTTCAATTTGCATTACTGGAGTGACAATTAAAATCAAATCAACATGCTATTAAGCCCATTTTACAACCAAATGAATCCATGTCATAGATGTGCCTGTTTATAGAAATTGTAACATAAGAAAAATGAAAAGACATGTAATCCTAAAAAAAAAAAAAAAAAAGCCGGGCGTGGTGGCTCACGTCTGTAATCCCAGCACTTGGGAGGCTGAGGCAGGGGGATCAATGTGAGTTCAAGACTAGCCTGGGCTGCAAAAGTGAGCTCAAGGCCAGCCTTAACTGCATAGTGAGATCCAATCTCAAAAAGGCAAAAAAAAAAAAAGACATGTAATCGTGCTTATATTTTAGTATTTTTGATTATCAATTATTTATCATGGGTCATCACAATGAATTATTAATTTGTTTTCATTTTCAGTTGAGTATTACTCTAAAATATTCTGCTTGACTGTAGCAGGATACATTTATGGTTTCATACTTTTCTTGAGGATATCACATAGAACACATAATTTATAATTATGAGTTTAAAAAAATGGGAGAAAATCTATTCAGAGCTCTTACTGACTTGCCAAATATTATGTAGTCAGGTGCTTGTAGTTTTAAGGACTCATTTTGCCCAGTAGGAATAATTCTGAATAGTGTGGCATATATTAATATGTATCTGTGATATTAATAACTGGTCTTATTTATACTAATAGAGAATTATGATTAATGACATGCTTACACAGAGCTATGTCTACAAGATACCATTCAAAGCATTTATGAACACGCATGCACTCACAGATATGCATATATACAAATTTATAATTTTGTACATGTGTATATCTATGTGCTTATTTAATCCTTACAACACACGTGAAGTAAACAAAATCATCATACCTTTTTTGTTAGTGGGTACTTGGGCAAAAGTGGCTGAATGCCTTAGTAAAATGTGGAGCTATTATAGAACTCCTTCAGGCATTCCAGGTTCAGAAGCTAGACACGCCAAAAATATGTTGTCTCTCTTACATTTAAGCAGCAGTTTTTAACTACACTGTGTGATTGGTATACATATAAAGCACTGAAATAAAAAGCATCCTCTTCATAAAGCCTTCACAACTTCTTCAACTTGAAGATGGATGTACTGGTCAATTCACTTTCCCATCTTATGAAATAATTCCATATAGAATATAAATCTTGGAGGTGTTCTAAGTAATATTTTTTTTTTTTTTTTTTGTGGGACCGGGGTTCAAACTCACAACCTTGCACTTGCCAGGCAGACACTCATGCCTCGGAGCTATCTCCCCAGTCTCTAAGTAATACCGTAATATAAGCTAAAACAGTGATCAATTTTAAACACAAATAGCTCAATACCAGAATGTGAATGTCAGCTTATGATATTAAAAATAATCAAATGATGGATTTCAAAGCAAAGAATGACTTTCTTTCTGCATATGGTATTGACTTAAATATTGCTAAAAGAAGGTTTTTCCTATTACTGATTATCAAGTTGAACAGTTTAGAAAGAAGCACAATTATTAGATGTCCCAGATGCATTGTAAAAAGATTGGAGATATTTTTAAAAGATAACTTTCCATTTTATTAAACAAAATGTGTCTTGTATAAGCCCATGTGTGGAAGATTTGATATTATTAATTTCATTTAGCTATACATTTTTCTGTGGAAATTGATCGTTTAACTCCTGAATACATAAGTGTTAAGATCATAAAATGTTTGGTTGCGATGTTAGATTAGTGATGGAAGGCCTGGTTTGATCCTGCACCAAAAATATTTTTAAAAATAACGATGAAAGCTGTTCATGAAATTATAGGTTTGCACATCTCTTCAAGTGTGTGGCTACTCATATATAGTGATCTGTGAGAATCACAGCTTCAGCCATCTTACAGCAAAGCCTACCACACAGTTTATCTTTAAAAAAAATAGTCACTCAGTATTCTATAATAGGACAGTTTACTTGCATTACATGAATTTTGTTTTTTGTTTGATTATTTTTAAATGTCAGGATTTATATGACTCAGAAGGCTTTTTGCTTTTTTTTGTAATTGTTTTTGATAAAGAGATAAAATAATATAATAAAAGCATAAAAGTGTGCAGATAACCTAGGGGAAAAATACATGTATAAAGTGTTACAATGTAAGAGAAAACAATTTCAATGAACATTTCAGTTTTTATTTTGAAATTATGATTACTCAACTTTGTGGAAATTAATTTGAAGACGTCTAATTTTAAAGATAATTTTTAAATACAATTTTAAAGATAATTTACAAGGCAAATTTCTTATGCTTTTACCAATTACAGAAGGAAATGTGAGATCTAAGATCAATATATACCTACTTAGCTAAAAGAAAGCATCATTATTTATTAATAATATAAATATTTATATTGAAGATTCTAGAAAATACTGTTTTATGACCTAAAGAAATATAAAAGTTACGCATAGCAAGTCAATGAATTCCATCTTGAAAGATCATAATTTATTTTCTAGTCTAGATTTCACAACTGAACATTTAATTCTTAATGAAGTCTCTGTTATGGATCAAATAAATTCTGTCCTTTTCTATGAATGTACTTTAACTCAAATATCCAATTTTCATAAAAAGTTCCAATGGGGAATATCAATTTCCATGAAATGAATTATGTTCTATAGGTAAGATGTTCCATTAGAATTCAAATTAACCAAATTTCAAGGGCCCCAGATAAGGTATTCTTATTATTGTTAATAAAAGCCTGTCAATGTGCCAGATGTATGTCCCTCTAGGTCAGTAATTTATACTTAATTAATATAAGCGAAAACAGTGGCCAATTTTAAAGGCATTCAGGACTCTAACATGGATATCACTGGCGATTGAACAAAGATGGTATTCTTTTAGTAATTTCAGAGATTATCTCGTGGACTTATCTTACATATTTTTGCTTTCCTTAGCTTCTGATCATTCTGCAGATGTTAACACAGTACAAATATTTTCTTACATTTACTGTTTCTGAACTGAGTTTTTTTTTTTTAACCAAAATATCCTCCTTCAGACAAATTAGTTTTTCACATGCACAAAATTGTAAGCTCCTCTGTTACTACTGACTGAAGAAAGCTTAAACTTTGTTGTAGAATATTATCTCATGGAGAAACCTGCCTATAATTAGGTTTAACTACTGTACAACACATTGTAAATAGTCTTGACAAATCAATAAGATACTTCATTTTGTGTGATTCTATTTTTACATAAGACTCAAAGAACTGGTCAGAAAAACCTTTGATTCTATGGGGAGTTGAACTTCCTAGGAAATATATCTGAAGGAAAAATAAATCTCAAGCTCAACAAGCAACTTCTCACTAGAAGTTCTTATATCCTGCACACACAACATTGAAGCAAACAATAAACTGTGAAAGGAACCTGTGTGGTGATGTTTCCACGTTACAGAGTATGTTAATGTCAATATCTTCACAGGACTTAGTTTTCAAAATACAAATTAAACATTCTAGGTCTTGGCACTCTGATCCTCCCAGGAACTCCATGGATAGTAAAGTCATACTGCCATAATGAAATGCAGCAGCAGACCAAGGAAGAGATGTGGGCAGGGTGTGTTTTCCCAAAAGATTTAATTCTTAAAGTTAGTCAGAGCTCAAGGAAAGTAGATACTCTCCTAACAAATATTTAGCATTTTACAATCACTCTGAAATCCCAACTTTTATTTAATAGCTCCTAAATTTAAAAAAAAAGAAAAATTAGAAATTCATGGAAAATATGTCCATGAAGATATGTCTTCATATATGCTTTGCAAGATGATTGATTATGTCCAGTGTGTGATTACAGTTGTTTATTTCACTTGACGCTATGCTCTTAAGTTGCATCCATTTATGAAAACATATCTCAAGTTTATTTTCTTTAAAGCAGCACAATACTCTATTATATATAAATATCACATTTGTCTTATCCAGTAAGTCAGACACAAGCCCAAGACTGCATAGTTCCTTTCATATGAGACATTATATTTGTGAATGTGTGTGTGTGTATGTGTGTGTAGACAGACAGACACAAAGAGAATAAAATAGAAGAGAAATAAAAGGAAGTAGGGAGAAATGACAAATTACATGTTCTGTTGATTTTTAAGCTGTTTTAATTTGTGTGCTAATTTATTTCACTTATCTAAGTATTTTATCATAATTTTTTGAAAAAAGTAATTATGTTAGCTGTTTGCTTCATTTATATAAAAACCTTTTTTGCTTTATATCTTGAGACAAGTTGTGTCTTGAGACAGTTACAACTTGAAAGACAATACACAAATGTAATGACTTTTGTTATTCTGTTACTAAAATTGATTTTATTTTTTAGGGTGCCAAAAAACAAAAGTAGAATTGGGACATAGCCTAGTGGCTCACAACACCTGCCTGGCAAATATAAGAATTTTAGTTCAATTCTCAGTAGAAAAGGAAAAGCGAGAGAGACAGAGAGAGAGAGAGAGAGAGAGAGAGAGAGAGAGAGAGAGAGAGAGAGAGAGAGA